>LQNS02000224.1:696032-711919 GCA_001587735.2 Parhyale hawaiensis
AATACATTCCCAGTTTTATTGGTGGCGTTCTAGTTAGTAACGAATTGCATTCTGTTTGATTCTTCGCAGCTCTGGTCGGGCCGCCTGGGGTTGGTCAGTGTTTCATTTTTCAATCCCTTTCTTCACGCCCAGGGCGTGGTCTTAATAACATTACAACGATGTACCAATAAATAAGGCTATTTTACAATGCACGCTCCTAGGATGGGCGAAAAAGCGCCTTTTGTGTGGACCCGTATCCTTGTGACTCAAATATCTTCACACTGTTTGGCAAGATCGGCATGCACGATGTGAAGGAATATCGCATTGATTTGAGATGATTGAGAACGCTGTCTCGCAGTAGCACCGTATTCTTCATCCAATCGTTGGCGCACAAAAAAAAAAAACCTAACGAAAAATAAAGTTATGGCAGGGTGTTTCATTTGCTCGAACAAAAGAAACGAACCTACATGACCTTGTCTATGAAGCGAGAAGTGAATTTTTCTGAGGAGTCGGCAGCGCCTGCTCGCTCAAGGCCGCCTGCATCGCAAAGTATAAGACTATCAGATAGCGATAATTCCGCAGCTCATTTTATATCGAGACAGACATAAATTACTACTGTAATTTAAATAGAAATCTTCTACAAGCTCATGAGATGAAAGCGTGGCCCAGATAAGAGTTATTTGAGAATATCTTTTGTACGACAACCTTTAAAAACTGGGGCGGCCCTGAGAACCGCCGTAGTTTTATATTGCATTGACCTGTTCACATTTGGATGCTCATCTGTGCCGCTCGGAGAATTAAAAGTATTAACTGATAAACAAACATTGGAGTAAAATGTGGTTGTCAAAAGGTGTGGAAATTCAAGCGTGTCTAAAACTGCTTCCGGCCATTTTCTCTCACAATAACCGTTGAACACGAAGCTGTGCTGAGAACGTCAACGCAGGAGTATCGAGTTAGTTATTATGCCAGCAGTCAGACACTCTCAAAGGCAATAGAGGATACTTTTCAGTCACAACTAATTACTAACAAGAGCATTATACCCGTTAACCCTACAAAGGGAGGATCGAGGTGTATTGCACCTCGCCCTGCAGAAACTTGCATATTTATTATTTTCATATTTCAGATGAGTTGCTGGAAACTTGTGACTTTTCATAAAATGACATTTTTCATGTTTTTTGATAAAAATCAAGTTAAAATACCTTACATAAGTGAAAACACCATAGATCTTATGATAAATGGTCCCTATAAAGGCAGTTCTTCGCGATAGTGCACTGCACTCTGCATTCCCGTACGTGTCAACGTCTCTTTATTCAGTGCATCTGCATGTAACAATAATTACTGATGGACAACGAAGCTTTATACACATTATTTATACTAAATATGACCACCTTAGCTAGATGAGGCTACATCAGGGCAGTCGCAGTCCATTGTATACTGTATTATTATATGAACATTGTTGTGTACATTCGTAGTACATTGAGTGTTCTGCGTACGTAGACAGTACAGTCCCTGCAATAGAGCAGGCACCCCACAGTTCCCGCAACACATGCACATTGCCTGCATTGGTGGGCAAACTGCCACTGTTATCGTGCAAAATGTATATGATTGTATGCGTTCTAGTGTTCTCTTAGAAATATTCATTTCATGGTGTCTTATTATAATTTACCAATGAATTGATGATTCTAATTATATCTCAACTCATGTATGAATGTCTGAAGAGTATGCCTGTTGACTTTTAATCCGAAATACCAATAAATAATGAATTTATTAGCAAATCATTAGGCCGAGGTACATCGCACCTCGCATCTCCCGTTATAACTCTTCGCTAGGGGTCTCCCTTTCTAGGGTTAAGGGGCTACAACTCATGTCTATTCACTTAGGAGTTGTTTAGTATTTATGAGTTATTCGTACTAAAGTTTGAAATCTGTGACTAATCTTTTAATAGGAAGTTAAACTCTTGTTAATCGAGCGTTAACCATATTTTTTTCAAGTGTAACTGTCCGGAAATGATTATATAATGCATCATAGAAACGCTGACGCAGAAATCAACCGATACCAACCTCATAATAAATTTGTTCCGTGTACTACGTGTATAATTGCACGGGTGTCTGCTTCAGGGCAGACCTCAGGGCTGCGCTTAACGTGTAGAACTATTGATGCTGTAAGAACTTCGCCACAGGCTCACTTACCATGGAAAACAACGTTGCATCATTCCGTAAACACAAGTGTAGGCAGGGTCGCCTTCACCGGACACCCCAACTGGGAAAGTCACATGCACTGGTTCGTGCTGTAGGTAAATGAATATTTGGGCCCTGAGATTGTTCAGGTTATGCATGGCGACGTATTGAAGGATTACCCGACAGTCAACTGTGCCCCTCAGTGAGTACAAGTAAAACAATTGCTTATGCTATGCATTCCCGAGCACCAAGACATTCTTTAATGCGGGCTGTAACTGTGTCGTCTCGATAATGAGTGCGAGTCAGTAATTTAGCACAGCGCTCACTATAGGCAAACCAAGAATTCTGTACTTCAGATAAAACAAAACATTTAGCTAGAGCACGATCAATCTATTTGAAACTGATTATATATGTTTGTTACAGCTTAAGTATCCCTTTAATGAATTGACAAATTCTCGTTTCCCTATTACGGTCCTATAACTCTACCAGGCACTGCTTCGAAAGCAGCGCGCAAGACGTTCATGTCACTTTTGTTCTCTTCACGTTCCAGAGACTTTTTCAAAGCTGCTACTGAAGAGTGAGTCTCTAAACGAAAATCGGTCTCCAAGTCGGATCAAATACTCAAGTCCAACAGATTAACGTCAGGGCTTGGGGGAGGCCATACTTTCTTGGACGAAAATTCTACAGATTGTCGTGAAGGCATCACTAACTCCTGTTGACAGTGTGGGCAGGCACTTCATTTTACTGAAAGAAAAAAAATGTGCATTGTTGAACAAATCATGGATGAAATTCTGTACCACAGGCTCAACGATAAGTGTTATAGCTGACAGGCCTAATTTTCGATGCTCCTGGTGAAAAAAAAGAGGAGTCTTTTCCTTTAAAGACTCTACCGTCCAGACCACAGACTTACATCAACGCGTGTTGTTGAGTTCAGTGGACACTTCTAGCATCTTCTGGACATGATTTACTGGTTATTCCAAGAACTTTGTCATTTTGGCTATAGTCCACAGAGAAAAGCTTTCGCCTGTGCAGATCACGTTTTCCAAGCAGCGAGTTTCGAGTCTATCAACAAGCAGTAAATCACTGCTGGTAAATCCTTTTCTTTCTTCTTCTCCCCATGGAAGGCATTCGTATGGTAGTACGATATTTATTGCAGTGCTAGTTCGGTGAACTAGTTTGGTGTGTAATGCATTGAGCCTTGTGGATTAGGTTGTAAATTCATTGCTGTAATATAAGGAAATGAATGTACATGTCATTTTATAATGTAAGTTGCAATAGATTAATCCAAGAACACCTCCCACCCGTCGAGAAACAAATGATAATCAATAAATTCTCTTTTTAATACTCGTAGAACCAGAATAGTGGGTCAGTCGTTAGTTGCCCTGGATGCGACTGTGAAGTTCAGAATTGCCTGTTGCAATCAAACCTTCGGTGTTCTCCTGATGCTGCCGCCGCAAGTACGACACAGGTTGAGTAACACCGGGTGACACCGACGGTAACCACAAAAATGTTAGGGTTATGAGCTTTTTAGCACCGCCTTTGTTTATAAACTTTGGTTTGTAAACACTGTGATCGATTGATGCTCGAAAATATAGGAAATATTCCATAACTACCAAATGCCTGCTAAATCCCAGCATTTAAAGCATTTTACATATTTTGCTCAACTTTTCTCCTATAGTACAGCGAAAATAGGGCTCCACCAGAAATGTTCAAGCTTTTCGCAACAATCGAGGGGTCACTGAGTTCACGTCGCATACACCGCTACACCAAAGATTATCAGACAAACAGGTTAACCCACAGGGCGGAGCCAAGCTGTAGTGCATCATGGGAAATGGCCTTGTGACGTCACAAAAGCATAGTACGTTTATCAGTAGCTATTTGGCATTGTTTCTTCATAATTTCATTTGGGCCTTCAGAGTGTCCTACATGTCCTACAATCTTTATAGTTGCACTAAAATATGCATCAAAGCATCTACAAACTATGGGTTATGTTCTTCAGTATCGTAGATAACTTGATCACAATGTGTACAAACAAAGGCAATGTCTGTGAACAAAAGGGGTTCAATTCAGGCCGTCGTTGGTATCACCCGGTGTTACCTAACCCAAGTAATATTGGACGTGGGGTAACGCGCGTGACACCGAGAGTCTGATTGCAATTAACATGCCTCAGGTCTTGTTTTAGGCCAGTTGGACTCGGCATGCATCGCTTCATTCTTTCACGGTTCTATTCCCCATACCGAGGACTAAATAGATTTGAAGCAGTCAACCACAAGCGCAAGATCATTTAATGATCCGCTAATAAGGTTATATTTTTATGAGTTTGTCTTTCTGTGTTTGTCAGTTTGTCTGTCATGGATCTTCATGTAATTCACAGGGATTATTTGGTATGTTGAACACATGATTAACTTTCGCTGAAGTTAAGTTCAACCGTTTGCTTGTTTGTTTTCTACTTGTTTTCTTACGTCCTAACTGAGAAAGCTCAGAACGGATTTTTTAGGAAATTTGAAGGAAAGGTTAGGAATGATACGAAGAGAAAATGCCTAAATTTTGTGATAAACTGCTGCTCCGTTTGTCTGCTGACTGCATGTTTCTACAGTATATGTACTATTTATTAGCAACACAACCAAAAGAACTATGAAAGGATCTTTATGAATTTGCAAGAGCTGTTACTGTTAGGATGGCGCAAATGACTAAATTTTTATGAGTTATTCGCACGTTTGTCTGTGTTTCAATGATTGTCTCTTATTTGTCAGAACATAACTCGAAAAGTAATAAACGGAACGTCAAGAAATTTACTGGAACTGCCAGGAGTATTACGAGGAACACCTGAACCAGCTTAGGTGATGAAAAAAAAGGCAAAAATTTACCGGTACATTTAAATTTTCGCTATTGGTACATTGCCTGCAGTCACCGAACGCGTCTCTAGTTTTATTAATGAGTTCAAATGGCTGAGAATTATACTTCATCGTTGCACTGTGGCTTTATAAAAATTATAATTATGTTAAGAAATTTCAATTACAGAGTTCAATGCCATTTAAAAAAATATGGAAATTGAGTGATACATTATATTAGTCTCGCTGGACGCACTACTAATGAGATCATTAATCAGGGATACTGGGCCTGCCGCATTTAATGTTTGCCGCACCTTAATTGGCTAAGTTCAGAGACTCTGTGCTTGTCCAGCGAATATCTGGGCTGGAACTGTTAACCAAGGTAGATCCATCAAGGTCTCTCAACGAGCTCCCCTAAACTCTTGGAGTTCGGAGGATGACTGTTGCGAGGGCTGTACGTCATCGCCTGGGGACGAACTTCTTCGTTAGATGACACTGGAATATCCTCACTGCTCGTTCAAAGACATTTATGCTGGCCAAGAGATGGCCGTTGTTTTTGAAGAATCGAGGTGAAGATATTAGCATTTTTGTGGGTTAGAAGTAGTTCATCCGTAAAACTAAAAGCTCTTGGATAATTACATGCAATTCCTCGGATACCTCTGCTGTAATAATAAAAAGAAGAAATACTGATTCATCTTGACGACGCTGAGGCTGAATTCCGATTTTTCTTCATTGATGGCCCAGGTGGTTGTGGGAAAACTTACCTGTACAAACACTTTGATTTTGTACTCCAAGAGTCAAAGCAGAACTGATCTCTCTCATGCTACGCGTGACCTACCTTTTCAATATCCAATCTAACTGCTGGTAGATTGAGAGTAAGTCGTGTTGGATATGAATGATTGGGAATAAGTGGTGCAATACTTTCCTGGAAGAGACGAGGATCTTTGTATAGTGCTCAATGAATGAATTTTAGTAGCTGAAGTTTATACACATCATCTAATTTCAGAATTTCAGTACGTTTATACATTAAGCTACTACTCTTTAGAGGCACGTTGTTTGCATCAGTTTTTGCTCTAAAGATGGAACGCAGCGTTTTATTTAAAATTTCATTAACTTTATTTTTTCTAGTGATCGGAACAGCACCCCAGAATAAAATGGTAGAAGCCAGTTTAGAATACGAGAACGAGTAAAACAAAGTTCGTAGGGCGTTAATTGGTAAAACACTGGAAAGCACGTGTAAAACGCCGCGAGACTTACTCAGGCAGTTGCAAACGCAGTCAAAGTGTTTGTTAAAAAATAATATACTATCGAGGATCAAACCCAAGTATATTAACTCTGAAACCCATTCCAATATTGAACCATTAAAAGTAATGTTAATTGGCTCAGGTGCAGGTCTTCGAAAAACGAGCATCAACTTAGTTTTATCGGTATAAGCCACAAATTCATTCCGTAAAAGCCTCAATGCCCAATGCATTGGTTAAAATTTATATGGATTGACAAGCTTCCGCATATGTATTCCTAGTAACATAAAAAACCGCATCATCGGCAAATAGTTTACAGCGTACATTAAAAGAACTGGCAATGTCATTAATAAAAACGTTGAGTAAGAGTGGACCTGAAACGGAACCCTGCGGTCTAAAGTTGTAATTGCACTAATTGTCGACTTAAAATCATTGATATGAACATATTGTTTCCTATTTGAAAGATACGATGTAAGAAGGGAAATTCCATAACAGGAGAGTTTTGCTAATAAAATGGAATGGTCAACGCAGTCAAAAGCTTTACGTGGATCTAAAAAGAGACAGACAGTATATTATTAAAATAGTAAGTTCTAAGTGAATCTTGCAACAAATAAAACATTGCCATAGTCGTATTAGTACCTCCTCTAAAACTAAATTGATCATCAGAAATTATCAGATAGTTAGGCTCTAACAGAGCACATTTTAGTAAGGATAGCTTTTGATCCGCAGAAAATAGAGCTCAACTGATTGACAGATGACGTCATTTTTGACGGCACGAGTACACTAGTTACGATATAGTTTGGGCAAGAACAGTGAATCAGACTCCTAGAGCCATTTCTTGCTGTGATAAAGGTATATTTTTCCACTACCAAGGAATTTAGGGTTTGAATCCTATGCACTAAATTTACCCGAATGAAAAGGTGAATTATCGTCTGTTACTTGAATCCTCCTTTGGAAGATATTCAGTTCTTTTAATTGCCAAGGGTTTGTGTTCTTCTACAGCATATTATAACATCACAACGAAATTAAAAATATTACTTCCTGCAATTTTAGTGAACTATGTGTGCTTATCGTATAAAAGTGTCACTAAGACTTCGATGGAACTCTGTCAAGGCAGCGAATTACTTTTTTATAAACACTTATGTTTTAGATTTTATGTACAGCTTACAGTTATGATTACAGTGCCTAAGGAATAGCATAAAAATGAATTAAACTACATGATACGCCGACACGCATCCCTTATTATGGAAAATAATTGCCGTGCAATGAGGAATAGCTGTTGTTTTCTTCAGTTGCATAAAAATATTTGTATTAAAGTTCTGGCGACATTCTCACTAAAGAAATAAATTAAATCAGGGAAATAACTCGGCCAACTGGGCCGTCTAACGAGCCGCTGCCGCCCAGAAGTTGGCAAATTGCTCGAGTTGCCAAAGTAGGAACTCTTAAGGGCGCCAAAAATTATCTGAACTGCCCGCGGTTAACTTTTGGCAGTAATGGGGCTGTGCAAAGTACCGTATTAATTTAGCAGTGCAGTAATTATCCAAACCGGCAAGCTCAAAGTCTTTTCATCAATACCCGTATTCCCCATTTTGTCTTAACGGTAGTTCATTCAGAGCCCATACACAGCATCATTGCATTAAGTGTTCTCTTTGCAGGAGTTATCGAAAGTATTCCAAACGTGCATATATACTAGCGAATGGAAATGATACAATAACACTTGTAGTGTAAGATTTAAATCAAAATAATTGGATTTAAACTATAGAAGTGGAATTTTTATAGATTTGCTGTGGATAATAGGTCTGTATTTTCAACCAAGCACCCCAAAACGAAATTTTATACTTTTAAAGCAATGAAAAGACATAACGCGCATTCAAATGAACTCACACATGCTGACACGGACCTCACGTCGAACCCGCAATGCATACCCTATGGTAACTCCCCTGTTTTAATTCAGACAAATGAAACAACGCTATGTGTCGTGAATTCAACAGTCACTTAAGTGTACATTGCCGTTTATGGAAGCATTGCACAGCTACCTCTGCCCAAGAGGTTGTGTTTTATCGAGTTTTTTGTTTGTTTGTCTGTCACCGAAATAAATTAAAACATTGCAGATGGATCTTTACGAAATTTACAGGGACTATTATGTGTGTTAAGAGAAACAGATGATTAACTTTTGGCGAAGATCCGTTCAACCGTTTGTTGTTTAGTCTCTCTTTTTTTGTTGGTACCATAACTAAAAAAATTATGGACGGATCTTGATGAAATTTGAGATAATGACCAAAATTTTGCGATCTGTTTGTTCGGTTGTTTGTCTCTACGTTTAAGTTTTAGGTTTCAAGTTATGTAGGGATCTTTATAAAATATGCAGCAATTCTAGGGGCGTGAGCGGATGAGCGACGTTTTCGCTGAATTCGATGAGACAAAATTGTGTGATCGTCAAGCTTTGAGCGACATTTCAATGCACACGTAGCGGGGGAAAAGTTTTGTATATAGTTGCAATGCCTTAGGGTAAAATTATTACTAGTTGCATAAGGTAGAATTGAAAATATTTATTTCAAAATTTCTTGTTCGTTAACCTGTCGGTTTTTTAATCCCTATACGTAGTACGCAGTGACTGAGTGTTTTGTACGATCTTGCAGGTTATAAATGTATATTTGACAAGTACGATTCTGCTGGCTAACATCGTTGCAACTTAGGACACAAATTCCCATCATAATTTTGAAACTCCATAGAAATTTATTCGTTGGAACACTCGATAAAAACAGGTATGGTCATAAATAAACTCGCTCAAGTGTGACAAAAGGTCCATGCAAGCCTAATTGCTTCTGCGACCCGGATAAAATAATAACTGGAACAAAGTATAAACAAAGTGACCAATCTTTAAAGATAATTGGGTAATATCGAATCTAGAGGAAAAAAGAAAACGAAACTAGAACAAAAAAGTTTATCTAATCGCAGTTGAGTAAGACAAAACAGTATAAAAAAGTAATACAGTGAGCAAATCTGCACAGTTAACAAATTTGTGAAGAATGACAGCAATAAAAAGTAAAACGCGATTACTTATACAACGTTGTTGATAGCGTACCAGTGATCATAGAGATAGAGCCTTAGAACTGTATTTTTGGCGTTTCGGCTGCCCACCCATTGAAACGACTGAGCGCCAATCCCGCGTCGAAACCCCGGACGTTCGGCAGCGTGGTGCGCCCGGTCGCATCAAATATTGCAGTATGTCATTCGACAGACGGTCAACCTGTGGTCGAACACCCAGAAAAATCAAATGGTTTTAAGAATAGCAATTGAAGTAACTATTCAATTGAAACTACATTGCCTATACAAAAACTACTGATAGTAGGGTATCAAGGTAGTAATAAGCAAGTTAAATTAACAGTAGGGTATGACAATATTAAAAAAAGTAAAAGTGTGAGTGCAGCTGCATGGCCGACAACTAGTAAGGATATGTCAAAAATTAACTGTAGGATAATAACTTGAAAAAATGTAGTTGAAAACGCACCTGTCATCTTGGAGAAAGAGTGAAAGAGTTGTAGCTTTGGGGTTTCTACTGCCCACTCACGGAGATGACCGAGCGCCAAACCCGCGCCGAAACCCCAGACAGGTGTCTTTACGGAGCTCCCGGTCACATCAAACATCGCAATAGGCATTCGTCAGATGATCAACCAGTGATCGAACCGCCAGAGACATCAATAAGTTTGGAAATGTAATAGAAAGAAGTATTCACTTATATACAGAGTGGAACCAACTCACTAAAATTCAGCACGAGCTTGTACAAAAAGCTTCTGTTAATAAGGAATCAAATACAGAATTAGTACAATGTAATCTAATAACAGTAGGGAATGGCATTATAAAAATGAGTTATTATTAAAAGGAAAGCTGAAAAGTTAAAATAAGTGACGAAGAATCAACAAAGATGACAGAGGGCAATACCTTAAGGAGTGTTGTTGATAACGCACTAGCAATTACAGAAAAAGTGCCCATAGAACTCAATAAAATCTATTTGTCACAGAAAATAACAAATCAATAGTTACAGCAAGAAGCCAAAATCACTGAAAAATGGGCCACTTTAAACTCAAGCACTACTTGGGTTAGCTAAACACAGAAAAATGAACAGAAGCATTACAATAACGAAAATGGTGTAAAGCTAATTAATATGGACCAATATTAAGTACGTAAATCAATATAACAAACTAGGAATGAGTGGTGGGGTATATAAATTTACTAATAGTTTCTATTAGCTAACTTCTTGAATTCATTCTTAAATCGGTAAGACGGCATGGGTAAGAACATACTATCGTCGGCTCCATTTAATACTTTTACCATTTGATGGATCGTTCCTTGTTTCAACACATCTAACCTGGGTGGAGGTACCCTAAATCTGTATCTACGAAGCTCGTACTTATTCAATGGTAAAAAAGGTGGGAGATATTTTACTAAAAGACTGGTCATCATAAAAAGGAACTTACGGGCTAATTTTAGTATAAAAAATATTTGTGGACATCGTCGAACTATAAAAGATCTAAAGCTATGTACATGTTACTAGTATGGACATCATGTACGTAATTGACAAATTATGCTTTCAATATTACACGTAAAACTTTATTCATCAAGGTTTGTAGCTTTTTCTCACAGGCAGAGGTACCCCGCTCGACAATTCGATGCAGTAAATGACATGCCGATATGCTATGCTATGCTATAGTAAAGATCTCTGAGCGTACTCAATGATAGTTTATTTGCAATGCAGCGAAAAAGACCAAGTGCTCTGCTCAACTTCTTACATACAACTGTAATATGTAAATGAGACGATAGTTTAAAATCCAAAATAACATCCAGATATTTTAAATGATTGACCACTGCATGGAGGCGTACATCATTACCTCCGCCAAGGAGGTTAAGTTTTCGTCATGTTTGTCGGTCAGTTTGTGTGTTTGTCTGTCTGTCTGTCACGAAGATAACTCAAAAAGTTATGAACCGATTTGGATGAAATTTACAGGGATTGTTAGGTATGTTAGGAAGAACAGATGATTAACTTTTAGTGAAGATATGTCCATCCGTTTGTTTGTTTATCTGCCTCATTTTTCTTAATGCCATAACTCAAAAAGTTATGGATGGATTTTCATGAAATTAACATGAGATGTTAGGTATATAACAAAGAGTAAATGACCAAATTTTGGTAATGATCCGTTGGTTCGTTCGTTCGTTTGTCACTGGTTTTAATTTTATGCTTGTTAGCACAATAACTCTACAAATAATGAATACACCTTTATGAAATTTATAGGTATTGTTAGTAATGTTAAAAGACATAAATGATCAAATTTTGGTGCAGATCGGGGGCCAAGAGTCGATCCCTGCGGTACTACGCCTAGTGGAACGGGCCTCTCAGTGGAGCATGCACTGTCGTAAGTCACATATTGCGTGCGACTCGATAGATATGAACGTAAAAAACTGAGGGCTTATCGATGACACCGTACTTCTGAAGCTTTAAGATCAACAGATCGTGGTTAATGGTGTCGAATGCTATGCGAAGGTCGAGAAACAGACATATAGTATTTTCCTATGGTTAAATGGTGAGAGACAGTCAGAGACGAGAGATAAAATCGCATAAGTCGTGGTTGATCCTTTTCTGAATCCAAACTGGGAGGACGATAAAATGTAGCAAGAGCTAAAATATGAATTCAGGAGCACAAGAATTATATTTTCCAGTATTTTATCAAAACCAGAGAGCGTCGAGATAGGCCTATAATTTCCCACAAGACAAGGATCACCATTTTTAATAATTGGCACCACTCTTGCTGTTTTGAGAATTCCGGGGTAAACGCCAGTTTCAAGACACAGATTAACAATGGCAATCCATCGTTGTAACCTAGGATACAAATTTCCATTATACTTTTGAAATGTAGGTCGAATCGCAACCATTTAAAGTGAAGTTTTAAGAACAACGTAGTCGCTACATATCATAGTAGTGAATAGATAATAGAAAAAAAAAACTGTACAGCAAGATGCTTTGAATTGCTCGAACCCGATGAAAACGATTGGCCTGCTGAATTCGCTTCTCGGGTAACTTTTTCACGGAGTCTGGTACAGCAATTGTTGGTGAAATGCCACTCTTGGCGATTATTATTTCTCGTCTACATAGGGCTTTAGAAATATTGAAAGACATGAATCACCAAATTTTGATGATGATCGGTTCGTCCGTTTGTATGTTTGACTGATGTTTGCTAGGACATCACTCTCAAAGTTGCGGGCGGATCTTCAAGAGAAAATTTCAGAAACTGTTATTACCGAATTTTATCGATAATGAAAGGAAATCTTTGATTCAGGACCAATTTGAATTTTACCCAAATTTTGTGTTGCTTGTCGTAGGTGTGCGCTCTCAGAGTGCTCTACTATCATCCTGCAATGCAATTAATAAAAATTTCGTGTTTATGAATTGATGCAGCTAGGTAACTACACAAGCGCCATTTTCCCGCATATTGCGAGCTAATGCCTAACAACATCATGGGCGGTTAAATCGCGTAATTGTGTTAAAATTAATTATTGCATTATGGATCACGTTTTCCCCATCAACCATAGAGGTGGGGCCTACGTGGGCTCGATGATGCAGTGTCACATTGGCTATAATTACCTCCGTCAAGGAGGTTATGATACTTAGTGTGCGTGTCACCAAGATAAAATAAACAGTTATGGCCGGATCTTTACGAGATTTAGAGATAATGTTGGGTATGTTAGAAGAAACAGATGATTAAATTTAGAGCAGATTCATCCCCCTGTTTGTTTATCTGTCTGCCTTTTTGTCGGGAGCATAACTCAAATGATGAATTACAATTAATTGTCAATTGTTAATTAACTCCAGAAATGATCAAATTTTAGTGACTATAGGTTCGTCCTTTTGAGTGCTTGACTGTTTGTCAGAATGTTTATCAGAACATAACTCAAAAATTTACGAACAGATCCACAAGAAAATTACACAAGCTGTTATTACCGTCAAGAGGCTTGAATAACCGAATTTTGATGATGATAAAAAGGAATTCTAAGTTTCAAGACCATTTTGAAAAAAAAAAAATCGTTAACATTGCCTTAATGTGAGAAGGAATGCTCTCTCAGAGTGCTTTAGTTTTTTGTGCAGTGGGCCAACGTTGTGGAACCCTAGTTTGTAACTCGGCACCATGTGGCTGCCACGTGGTTTTTACCACGTGGTTGTAATATGCTAGCCACGCGAATAAAGCCACGTGGTAGCCATGTGACAAATGCCACGTTGAGACAAGTGAACAGAGGGGTCCTGCAGGAATTCGAACCTGCAGTGGTAAACCGAATTTCCTCAAACACGCCTTGAACCACTCGACCTCAAAGTTGAATACCGAAGAGTAATTTTCTTCCTCCTAAGGACAAATTTTCTTGTGCTGAAGAAGAAATATTCTCTTCCAGCACGAACTACGCCATTTTAAGCGAGAGTTATAAAAAAAAAAAAAAAATTGCATGCAAGCTTAAAACTAACTATCCTGTCTTAAGAGTTTACAGCTTCATCTATGACACGAGGAGAAAAATCATTTCCTCCTTGCGTTGCAATCACGGTATTCAAGTTCTAAAATAAAGGAAAAAATGAAATGGTTACAAAATTCAAAGTATCAAAGTTTATGTTAGACTAGAAGGCCAGTGCTGCCAAAAATGACAGTGAAGCATTTGTAATTTGTGATAACCTTCTCCAGTGATCATACTTTCGTTAATACAACCTCTAACCTAAAACCATCTGGAGACGAGCATTTACGGCTCCACAACTGCTGAACATCGAAACTTTTTTCTCTCTCCTACATGGGGAAAGTTAATTGCAATTATCAACGGTCAATGATATCATGGATACGGTAGGATATCCTATACGTAAAATGGTTTTTGCTTAGCGAAGACCGTTTCATCAATCATTGAATGAAATTTGGAAGAATAACTGATGCAAAGAAATTATCTATGAGAAAAACTAGGAATAAAGATGTATGAGAGTGCTAATGGACGCTTCAGATATCTACAGTGCTGTGCTAAGATTTTTACTTCGGCAAAGCAAGAAGTGCGTTCAGACATAAGGTCGCCCTATATTTTGCTTCAGATTCGATATATGGAGGAGTTAATTCTTGAACAAATCAGACTAAGCCTTCGATATCTTCATCTTTTGAATTTCAATCAAGGAGCTCTAAGGGAGGAGCAAGCCGAAGCACTCTCTGGGTGAGTAAACACATGGCTTTGTCACGTGATCGAAGCTGGCGTTTGGAGTCCTTAAAGTGGCTGAAGTGGCATTGGCCAGCACATATAATTAAGGAAGATACAGACAGGCAGTTCGTCAATATTTTTGCAAAGACAATCGTGTCTGAAGATTCATATCACATTGCTCACCCTGTTACTTTCATCATCAGATGGTATGCAGGATACAAGTTTCCTTTACATACTTCCATCCGCTCGGAATTTCGTCGATGGTTAATGGCTATAAAAATTTTTGCTCAGGACTCCGTCCTATATAGGCTGCGTGAGGCAATGCCGCTCTCCGATTGGATAAGCCACTCAGGCAGTTTAAGAGAAAAGTTTACTCGCAACGCTCCCGTAGGATAAACAGAGAGGGTGCGCTCCTCTCTATTAGAACCTTGATTTCAATAGTCGCTGATTAACATACGTTTGCCATCATCTGCAACCTGGCCTATTTTCTACCAATCAGTTTTCAATGAAGCTTAACAGCAGGACCATGGCCAGCCTCCAACGTGGGCTAATTTCCGCCTATGTGTTTTGTTAAAGCGTGACAGAAAATGAACAGATAAACAAATAAACAAAACAAAGAAACAGATAAATACACACCGGTCTTTATAATAATTTTGATTAGTTGTATGATTTGGTGAGGAATTGATGATTTCATCTTTGTATGGTTTAGCCCGCAAATTATCTGTTCAAGATGCATGCAGTCCTGTGTTTTAGCAATCTTTTATCCTACCAACCTGAGGAAATGGTGTTCATGTGAGGTCCATGTACTCTTGAAGTGGTCACTATCTACTGCGTTTGAAAAGGAAACCTGCTAACGAGAAGTTTGGTTTGGATTAATCAGCTATACAATAGTAATTGTAATTCATGTTACTTTAAGAGACTGACACAGTTACCTTGCGAACTAAGCCACACTAATTCGAAATAATTACTAATTTCTCAGATGCATAAATCCGAAGTTTGGTGCTGCTATAAATTTTAAAACCGTGTGTTTTCCTGTAGATTAAAACTTTGACGTAAAATTGAAGATGAGATTTTTCAACTTGTATCATATATGAAGCTGTAAATTCCTAAGATGGGATAATGTTATAGCTTCTTAACGTGCAAACTGTTGACTTTCCTTAACTTTATTATTTTAAATTATTGAAATGACTATACTCGTATTTAAAATCGGCTCTATAAAATTCAATATCATGGTTCAGTTTCGAAATATTATCAACACTATACACATCTTGGCTTAAACGGACAAGTAATGAACCTAAATGAAGCCTTATTAGCAACAATATAGTTGTAAGGGAATATTTGCCGACATGCATCAGCACCTAGGTTTATCCTCTTACTATACCGCTGAGGGTGGCAATACTGTCTGGGCCTAGCTGAGGACGGAGCCGCAACACGGCGCTTCGTTACAGTTG
>LQNS02000224.1:854252-864911 GCA_001587735.2 Parhyale hawaiensis
CCTTGTATATTGGGCCTAAGTCTTCAGCCTGCTAAATCCGAGAAAATTAGGGACAGCGCATCTCAGTTCCTAAATTTGCCAAATTCTGCTGCAATCTTTGTTTTGCTCGTTCTCTCCTTTCCCCACTTAACGGCTCTCGTCCTCCCCGTACGGAGTTCTCCGTTATTTTTGGTATACGTGTCCCTTCCTTAACTCTTATGAAGATAACTTTGCTGGGGCCGCGGGCAGCTGAACTGACATAGACGTTGATTGAACCAAGTGGGTTGTTAAACCAAGTTGATCTGATGTGAACCCAATGACGTTTTCAGTACTTGACCATTGTACACCTGACTCAGCCACCTTTGATTCTGCAGTTATTTTCGAAAAATTATATAATTTCCATGCAGCTACATTTTCCATTAATGCTGACTAGTATCACTAGTATCACTGTGCCCCATTCCATGGCTTCATTTTTGGAATTGCATAACTTGCACACAGATTTAATTATCAGCAGTGGCGGCTCGTGGCTCTTTAAACGGGTGGGGCCAGCTCGCTTACATTTCAGTTCAGAGCTTAAATAAAATAATGGTTGGGACTTGAACGGACTGTTGATGTTATATACGATCTCCAAACGGGGCCATATTAAGCCATTTCGAGGCAGAAAGCTTGCACACAGCCTCTTGAGAAACCGGCCAATGATCGAGGGTGACTAAAAAAAAAAAATCTTTAGCGTGTTTCTTAGCGGGGTCAGAGGGTCGGCTGCCGCTCCCGCGCATTTCAGCGTTGTACACCCCATAAGCAAGGATTATGAGACTAGCAGGTTAACCCAGGGGGTGGAGCCAAGCTGTAGTGCATCATGGGTAATGAGGCGTGTGACGTCATAAAGTTCAAATACGGTAATTCGCAGCTCTTTTACATTGTTTCTCAATTTTTCCATTAGGGCCTCCAGAGTGTCCTACATGTCCTACAAACATCATCGTCTCACAAAAATATGTCGCATAGTACAGCTTAGCTCCGCCACTACCCCATAATAGCTAGAAGCATACTGAGTTCTTGACCTTGGCGACTTTGCGTGGAGGCAGCGCTGCCAATGGGATTTTTGAGCAACATACGATGATACTGAAAACTCTGGAAATGGGACAGAAAACAAGATTTTGAAAGAGCATCTAGAAGTTAACAAGATTCATGAGCTTTATTATGTACTGCGCACGCTTGACGGCATTAGTTGCACTTCTATCATCATAAGGACGAAAATAACCAAGATTGTCAGAATTGAATCCAAGTGGTTGAGCGAAAACCTAAAACTTTGGAAGAAAACCCAAGGTTTGGCAGCCCTGTTTGCAGGTTTGCTTCTTAGGGCCAAGCTCAGCTAGCCTCAATTTGTAGCTATTCATTTGTATTGCAAGAGCTCGATACAGCGCGGCCCGCCTGTCATTCCTTACGCGCTGTAATTAAAACGCAAAATGGGGCCGGAAGATACTGGCCCCTCGGCACTCTTTTGGAAGCGATTCTCAGGAAAACGTTTTCAGAGCTGATTTATTGAAAAGATTATTATTATTTGCGTCAGATTCGTAGATTTGCATTTTTGTAGTCTATCATTCAATTTGTTGGTGGGGCCCGGCCCCTCTGGCCCCAATGCACGAGCGGCCACTGATTATCATTATGCTTTCGAAGGTCCGCCATGTTTGTTCTGCCAGCAATCTTGAAATCTCAAACTCAATGCACTGCTCCTTTATCTTATTTTAATTGGCACATTGCATAGTATTAATGCACTGAATTTCATGCATTTGCTGCGAGTTCACCTTGGTTTATGCCGAGATGAATATGACATTGTGGTAATTTAACAACTCTCTGGCAACCATATATGATTTGGCGGCCATCTTGGATTTTCGGATTTTTTGCAACGCCTCCATTTCTAATATTAATCAACATATCCTAAAGTGTGTACGACCAAGCTCTTACTATCAAGTGCACAATGGTTTCCCTGATCCGCTGTACTAATTGCGGCTGAAAAAAAAACTTGAACATTGTTTTGACTGTTGACCAGTAGGAAGCAAAGAATTCAACGGGAAGACTCAATAGGACTAAAATAAAACTTAGGGCGACCGAACGTAGCAAATCTACATCGCATTGACGAATCGAAGTATTTGAGTGTGGGACCTCAGGCGTTCGCAGGTTGTTTTCTTAAACATATCACCGTATTTTTTCGTTTTATTTCATTCAATCTTCCGCTCATGACTGGCCTGCTACTTGAGTTGCAAAATACCGTAAGATGTCGTCAAGTACAGAAAGTTCGAGCAATAGGCTTGTTTTTGTGGTTTCTCTCGCATACAGAATTGGTTATAATGATGCTTATATTTGTTGGTAAGGATTAATATGTTCTGTGAAGAGCACTGTGAACTGAATATGAAGTGTAAACAAGGCTTCAATTAAGAAAAAAAGTTAAATCAAGTCGCCGAAAAAGAACAAATTTGGCGCTAGTGCTGTGAAAGTTTCCACCAGTAACACTGAAATTTTCTATAGATAATTGCTAAATTAGTATATATTATCTTAATTTATTTATACAATAGGGATAAATTTCGCAATTTAAGACCATTTTCTGGTTAAATTAGGTAAATTACTCCTAGGCTGCTCAGCCATAGCAGCCATAGATTCGTCGATGATGACGTCACTTTTTGGTGCTAATTTCTTGTGAGTCTTCCCGTTACGCACTTTGCTTCCAGGTTGACCAGTGTAATAGGTCGATTTGACCAATGAATCGTCATTGGCAAAATGTGGCGATGCTGGTGCCGATACCCGTTTCCCAAAAAGTGCTGATTCCCACCGATGCCGATATCCCCCAAAAGTGCCGATGCCAATTAATCGGCACACCCTTGTTAAATTTCACTACTATTTTTTTTCCTGGAAATACATGGATTTGACCCTTAACATTAATTAGTAATACGTTTATTACAGTACCGAGGCTAAGTTTTGAAATATAAGTAAAACTGTTGAATAATGAAAAAGTGTACGAATAGTTTTAGCCCTAATGTACAGCATTAACGGGTAAACGAACAAGTACTACTTTTCCTTGAAAAAAGCATCCAGCGTGTGATGGTACGACGTGGCCGGTCAACATCCACACCATTTTGTATGAGGAGCTTTTGGAGAGAGTTCAGTTTACAATGCAATCTTTCCTATTGTTAATTGTAATAAGCGCCTTCTCGAACCTTGACGAGAGTGGAATTAGGGAATGCTGATGGTATCTGACACATCATTCCATCTACGTATAACATTTGGGCACTCACCGAATCGCTCCATTTGCTATTGGAATGTACATAATTCGCAGCTTCGTGAGTGAGTCGTCGCAGGTCAGATGCAATTAGGAGGACGTAAAGATTACCTTGAACCCTCATTCAAAGCTTTCACGAAAATCTGAGTACATGTAGAGTTTCTGGTAGCCTAGCGCCCGGGGCAACAGTTATTTGCCACCGCTGACGTCACAGCACATCCACATACCAGGGGCGTGTTGTCATCAGGTTTTCGGTGTCACATGTGCAACACCAGCCTCTATTGTGACACAGGTTGTCTTAACACCGAGTGATACCAACAACCCTCCTAAATTTTAGGGTTACGAGTTGGGTAACACTATCTTTGTTTACAAACATTGACTATGATACTCGAAAATTATTATGTACGACCTCCATATATTTATCTGAATTCTAGCATGCGAAGCACTTTTATCCTTTTTCTTATCCTAAACTACAGCCAAAATAAGGCTCCGCCAGAAATGTATATGTTTAAGCTGCCGAAAATTCCGCAACTCTTTGTTGGGGCGCTGAGATATCACGTCGCTTTCACTGCTACTCGTGTAACACTGCGAGGGTAACACCGGCGTCTGATTCCAACACGCCCCTGCTCCACCAGTACTTCAGCTAATTCCTGTATGGTTCGCACGTCGGTGTTCTTCCGTTCTGCCATGTTTGAATCGCACTGAGTACGTGCGCTGGGAACAATCTGTACCTTTAAGGAGAGAAGCTCCCCAGATGTTACAAAGAAAGCTCCATATTTTGGTTTACTGGAGAATTTTTTATTTCTTACACAGTTATTTTGATTTAAAATTAAAGTTACGACCAGAACCGTCACAAACGAAAACATTTTACACGAATGAGATCTAATAGTAAAATAATTGGCAAAACAAAAATCAACAAGAAATTAAAATCAGTAAACGTTTCGGGCCTTCGCCCATCTTCAGTACATCTGAAAATACACAAAAGTACAATTATTAATTTTTTGTTTTTTGTTTTGCCAATAATTTTAGTATTAGATCTCATTCGAGTACAATGTTTCCATTTGTCACGGTTCTGGTCGTGACTTTTATTTTAACCCTGCGTAGAAAAGCAGACCTAAATTTCTTGAGTTATTTTCATTGATATGCAGAGTGTGATGTCGTTTGTAATTTCAATAGTTCTTCTGATATTCAATATAATATATGTTAAGGTTACGATTCTGGTAGTTTGCATTATTTAACTTACCCTAATAAAATATGGGGTAGCCGCGGTGCCGCCTAGAAGCTGAATTAAGGTCTTCGTTTCTGGAGCGCCACTGATGTTTGGTAGGGTAGGAGTAACTTATACATATGACTGGCAAAATTGGGTGAAATTGGTAAGCTTTAGAGCAGAAATAATAATCTTATTTAGTTTTGTAATATCGCTTTTCTGACAGGCTTTGTATCGGAACACAGGCATTTATTTAATCTGTGCATAGTACAAACTAAGTAGATCTATACATGCTCAGAAACCAACAGCACTCAGCAGAAACATAGCTATTACATATATGCGTATAACTATGCATCAATATATTACGAATAAAGGAAAGAATTTCTTAAATATGATAAAGCTTTAGCCCAGCATCGGCATGTAAACCCATTTATTGTTTCAGTATAGTACGATGTTCAACTACCCAAAGCGTACTCAGTTAAGGCGTTGACAGCGAAACTCCGTCAGTGAAGCATACGCGAGTTCGAATCCTGCACCGAACCCTTTTTTCAGGAATGTTCGGAATATTACGGGAAATAACTTAATTTTGCTGAATATTTGCTGGATTTCGTTGGCATTTCTGCTGCCAACACTTTTTCTGTAAATATGCAGATTTTTTACAGTGTGCATTCAACGCTTGTTGCTAACCATTTGTCAATATTTATAATTTATTGGCAAGTTTCGGTTGAAATTCTAGTTTTTTAGCAGTGTAATGAAGTTCTTACACTGCATTGAGTTTGTTTTTAGAGCCCGTGCACTCTTGTGATTACTTAATCGAGACTGCTGGGACCCAAAGCATAAACAGATGCCCTGCAAAAATCATAAAAACATGGTTAACTTCATGATCTCTCGACTTTGGCAACTTTTTTATGCCCAATTTTTCTGAGTTTCTAAACAAAACATTTCTTGCCTGAAAACTGCTTTCGATATCGGCTTTATTTTGAAAACTGCCCAAAGTTTATATGCATAGTATATATCTGGTCGCTGGAAGAAGAATTTCTAGCATCTCCGTGAAGGGCTTCTGTACTTTTCCTATTATTTTTTCTCATTCTAAAGGTGGGTCCACATTAGCGACTTTTTGTCGGCTAAAGTCTATCAGACGATCAGTGAAAATGTGGTCGACGGACTAGTTGAGGTTCACACCTTGAGTGGGAACGGTGTGTTGCTTCTGCGTACAAGATCCTGCACAGCAGTTTTGCAGACTATCTATATATTCACAGCGTGAATTGGCTGCAGCTACGAGTGTACTTGCATGAACTAACTACATATTAAAATTATAATTTGCGCATGCCGAGATAAAATGAAAAAGTAATTTAGATGCAACCTGGAGTCCGTAGGGCGACGTACATAACAGCAGTTTGTCATAATTTGTCTCGGTACTACCCTACCAGAAAGCAAAGAGGGTAACGGGAGGACTCACGAGAAATTAGCTTCGAAAAGTGACGTCATCAATGACGTCAACATCGATGAACGGTACGGCTGGGTAGCCTATGAGTTTTTAATTAATTTCGCAAGTAAAATCGTTTTAATTCCAAATCTCATCCCTTAAGCTCATAAACAAATGAAGAGAATATATACTAATTGAACAATAAACAATTGTCCGTAGAAAATTGCAGTCGAGCCTGGTGGAACATTCACAACACCAATGGCAAAATCTAAGCCGGTATAGCACCCTGAATTAACTTCAATGAAGTGAAACTTTATTTATACTTCGTATTCAGTTTACAGTGCTCTTTACAAAACATGTCACCGTATGTTTTCGACTCAATTTAGTCAATCTCTCGCTCCTGACTAGCCAGCTACTTGAGCTGCACCCATGCACAAAACTCGGTAATATGGTTGTCGTCAACTACAGAAAGTTAGAGCAACAACAACTCCTATAGTTTTTCTCCTGTCAAGAATATAACGCTGTTGAAATTTTTTCAAAGGATTATAAACCGAACCTACGAAGGCCTGAGGTCCGACCCTCAAATACTTCGACTCGTCGCTGTGACGTCATTCGCCGACTTGCGGTCACGCCTAAGTTTTATTTTAGCCTCATTGAGTCCTCCCGTTACCCTCTTTGCTTCCTGGGCACTACGAAAGGTTCGGTCTATTTATGGAGCACGTGCATTCCAATAACATGCTAGAAAAAAATGAAACAGCTTTACATCTTTAATAAGTTTTTTATCGCCAGTGAAGAGTCTTCAGATACCTTGCTGCTTGCGCTTAGAAAACAAAGAAAATCAGGTTAGGTACACTTTATGAAACGCCTGTGTCTGAAGTAAGTGGTTTTGAAATAAGATGTGAATACAAAACAAAATAAATGTCTATTTTTAACTCTCCTTTTGCAGGCAAAAACGTAGTTTTTCAGAACTATCTCTATGTTTCAATACTTTTTACATTGCAGCATGTAACAGACTAATACTCGTATCCTATTTGTAAAATATTTACACAAGAAAATATCTGTGACATCATGCTTGCTGTGAAATTGTGAGATATCTTCAACATTTACGCTGCTCTCTCGTTATTCGAGATAAACGAATTGTTTATGCATTTGCTAACAATACCGTTTTGAACCCAAATTATGTTTTAAAAGTAATTGATTAGGACGGTTCATAAAACAAAGCTCGCTCGAAGTTTGAGTCTACAAATACAACCTGAAACATTTTGCTTTCTCTACTTCTACCACATTTAGGACGCGATCGATATGGGCAGCAAAACTACGCCTTTGAGGCTGGACTTGTCCTGATCTTCAGACAGGTGCCCTGGCTTGTGCTTGTCGATTCAGTTTCAGTCCTCGACAATTATCAGTTAACTGTGAGGCTTCCTAATCGTATTGTTACTCGGTGATATGAAAATTTCAGTCAGCTGAACATAATCTGACTGCTTCTAACACTGCAACGCGATTCCAAGTGACGGAGCCAAAGCTTATGTCTGAAGGTGCGGACAAGTCAAGTTTCGAAGGCTTAATTTCGGCGCCCAATCGAAAGTGCCCTTAGTCGTCAGAGTAGCGGCGTCGTTTGTATGGTGACGGTGTGACACGTCAACGGAAGTTGCTAGTGTGAACCTGCGCTTAAGACGCCATTCTAGGTCAAAACATCGCTGTATCAAAAGTGATCGAGCGCCATAAGTATTTTCACGCATCATAAGAGGTTATATAATCCTGGCCATATACCTTTTTATCAGTAATTTTATTTCTCTTGCTAGCATTATATAAAAGCGTGAGTCAATTTTGACTTGAGTGGTACAGTTGCGTTTAATCATATATCAATGGCTGTCGGATAGCATCTTAAAAAGCTTATCAATCCACATCGCATATGTTCCTCTCGTCTCGTAGAACCACCGTAGATTGCATGCCTTTAGCCTGATGGAAACTTGATTAACTGATTAACAGAGCATCTACTATTTCATTTCTTTCAAAAAATATGGAAGAAAAGCCTACACGAGCGGCCCAAACGGTTCCTTTCCTTTCGGCTCTTCTTCAGAATTTCCCTAATGCACAGTCTTCCATCAAGTCTTACCTGGAGTCGGAGCGGGGATATTATGCTGGGCCAATACGCGATAAAAAGGGCACGTTTTTGATTAAGGAGCTGACCAGGTAATGAAAATCTTCTTAGGATATTTTAATAGGGCCTTGGAAGACTTCATCCATTTATCCGTGAGGGCTTATAAGCAAAAATCTTAGAGTTTCTTAATAAGACCTTGGTAAAGTTAGGATGGAAAAGTTCAATCAATAATACGCAAATTAGGCAAAAAGCACGAGGACTTTATTCAACATTCTCAGAAATCGCTTTGCGGCATTGCGGATATTTGAGCAATTGGAAATATAAGCACTTAGATGGCAGAAGACTTGAGTCTCAGAATAATATGTAACAAATACTGTATAGTTTCCTCCAAGATTTGAACATGATACACTGTATTTCCGACGCCCACATTGCTTAGAAAATTAGCTAGGTGCCTTTTTGATATCCTTTTTCGCTTGGTAGACGAGCGATTCGATATTTTGAGGGAGTTTTCGTTCCCGCACTGTAAAATGCCTTTCACTTATATCTTTCTTTAGCTAATTTTCTTTGTGGGGGTTGAAACTGCACGCTGAGACCACAGGCTAAAATATCTTCAATTTTTACTGCTATCAAATTTCGATCCTGAAAATAACACTGCAGGTATACAGCCAGGATACACTACAACACGTTTACCGCAATTTTATTTGATTGAACTATATTTTCTTGCTGCTGTTTGATTGTCAAACTATTAAAAAATGAAATGTATAATTTGCGTGCAGGAGGAAATTTTCGCTCTCCGAACTCATGGGGGTGGAACTTTAATAGATTTAATACCAGGTCAAGCCTATGGATATGAGGGATCACTAGCGGTAAAATCTGTTTGACGAGCACAAATACAAAAAAGGTTCATCACACTTTCTTTATCGGTATTTTTGGTGCTTGGGCACTCTGGTAATAAAGATCAATGTGTACTTTTTTGCTGGTTTGTTAATTTATCAGTCCTTTTCCGTCAGCGCTTGAAAAATGTTTATTACAGGGGTTCATCGCTTGCAAAATCGGAATTTTCTCCCATATTAGTATCTACCTTTGATACATGTGATGTTCTTTGGACGAGGTCCAGGTGGCGTTAAGCTCGCAACCCACTATGTGCAAGGGTGACGTTACACTACGGGATTAGCGGCAGAACGAGTAGCGACTTCTTACGGCAATCATTTTTTATAGCCACTAAAATGGCGCGTTTAATAAGGCTGGGCATGGGCAAGTACTTGGCAGGTTTCGTTAGCAAATTTGAAGCTCTATATTCATGTCATTTGAACTGTACATTCTCTTGGCACGAAAAATAACTGCTCTCTACCGAATGAAAAAAGCTTTCAGCGGAGTTTCTTAGTCTCGAGTCCCTTACCGTATACCAGCTGAAAACTGCAGTTATGAGGCACCGCAGCGACAGCTCCTTTTTAAATATATCTGAATAGATTTTATTTGTGTATATAGGTGATGTCCGATGACTGTGTGTCATGTATCGAATCAATATTTTACTCTCTTGCTTGATACTATGAAGAAATAATAAGAAAGCATAAAAACCCAATTTTATTGTTTGCCGCTTTGTTAATAGTTATATAGTTGTCTTTTAATCTCCAAATAAATGTGTTCCACCGCTCTGCTCTCTAATCTTCGCCTACGTAATTGAAGTCACGCTAAAAATATAAAAGTGGCGACGAGGATTTTGCAATAACGTGGATATTTGACTCATTTTAGAGTCTAGTTCGGTGCGTAATAATGCCGTATCTTGGAACAGTGCCAACGATATCGCTGAACCAAAGAAGGTTCCGGTGCAGTTGACATTAATTGGTGTGAAGACTTATGCGATGCTGAGGGATTTAGTTCACCCTAACGAGCCGACCAACAAGACCTTCAACGACATCATTGAAGTTCTAACTAAGCATTACTCACCAAGCAAGAGCATCATCGCTGAGCGGGTCCGGTTCCTGCGACGTTAGCAGGGCCCGGAGAAAAGTATTGCTGATTATGTAGCAGCCCTGAAGAAGTTCACATCAGCGTGCCAGTGTGGGATATATTTGCAAATGCGCTAAGGGACAAGTTTGTTGAAGGGGTAAAACATGACCATCTTCAGTGAGAACTTCTTAAAAATGATACATTAAGACTTTAAATCAGCTGTAGACCTAGCACTGTCCATTGAGCTTACATCGAAAACTTCTTGCGAACTACAAGATGATTCGACTTCTAGTAAATGTGTAGTATTGTACATGGAGAAATTTAAGAACGTGGTGCCTCTTCGAGATTCGAGAGATGCCAATCAAAGGAAGGTTGACAGAACTCCAAGCAGCTGCCATCGGTGCTACGGGACGACTCACAAGCCTAACCAATGCAGATATCGTACGTTTAAGTGCAATGCGTGTAATAAAGTAGGTCATCTTCGTAAAGCGTGCAGAAGCAAACCTGTGATTGCTATTGCTACCGAAAGCAATGAAAATTGTCTAGAGCTTTACGCAGTCAGTGAAGAAAATAACAAATCAACTCGTGCGAAGCCTATTTTGGTAGATGTTTCCATCAACCGTGTTTCGACTACAATGGAACTGGATACTGGTGGTGCAGTGTCTGTAATGTCCTTGCAAAAATTCAAGACATTATTTCCTGATCTCCAGCTACAACCGAGCTCC
>LQNS02000224.1:925822-964440 GCA_001587735.2 Parhyale hawaiensis
CAATTTATTCCACAGTATAGCTACCACCACTTATCTTGATTAATTCATTTCCCCCTATGGCTTTCATTTCCCTGTATTTGAAATAATTCAGTTGGCAGTGATGGGTCCCTACCTTCACAAAAAGTCTTAGAAGATACTCCTGGTTGGAAAATCATTTATTCTTTGATTACTTATATCATAGACTTGTTTTGTTTATGTGTGTTTTCATGTTTGCCACTTGAATTGTCCATAGGTTATAGCCTGCGGTAGTTGAAAAAATTTCTTGAGTATGGTATATAGTCTATGTCTCCCAGGGGGCATAGGGATTTGGTCAGTTAGGTTCGCCCTGGGGAGCAGCAACCCCAAGGGATTTGTGTAGGTTACTTTAGCCAGTAGACAGGCCTTTGGGACATCTGTCTCTTTCGTGCCCACTTTACTTCCTTCCGCTTTCATACTCCTGCTGATGTTTCTTTCATCTGTTCTTCCTCTCTTTTTTTTTCATGACTTGCTGTGCTCATGGGCTTCATGTTCTGTGGGAACACACTCATGCAGGGTTCCATAATTAGATTGAGATGCTGACCATGCTGTATGTCCCTACCTTTTCCTCTCTTAGAACAGTGTAGTATGTAACTACTAATTTAGGGCGGTTTAAAACTATTGTACATATATGCATAGGTACCTATTTTGAGTACGGTAGTTAAGTGTTGTGATCAGTGTGCTGATATTTGAGATGGCTTTCAATTACAGTATATAGTTCTTTTTTTATGAAAATTGCTTCATATGCAAATCAATGTTACTTACATTTTGTTTAAATTAGAAAAAAAGTGATCTGAATTATGTAATTTTAATTTTTTGTGTCCGGACTGCAGCTCTTCTTGTGTCCGGACTTTCAAAATCTATAACTATAATATTGAGCCGCAGTGCATTGAAAAAATTCCAATTTGTTTCTTGCATAAGAAAAGATCAAACTTTTCATTCTTTGGCGCGATAATTTGCTACACACTTGGGATTTTCAATATTTGAGTGTTGCGCGCTCATTTTGTGTCCTAATGTTGAAAGACTCCTTGTATTTTCTAGGTAACCGACAGTAAAGGACACATTCTCTTCAGCAAAGATGAAGCTGACAATGGCAAATTTGTTTTCAACACAGAAGATTATGATGTGTTTGAGATCTGCTTTCTGTCTCATGTACCTCAAGGCAAGTATTGTGTTGTGATTATTGTGCAACTTCAGATATCATATGGTAATGGTTTGTAAGGCTTAAGCTTTGACACCAGCTGTAGACATATGCAGGGTTGGCAAAAACTATTTTTTTTTTGTTTGAACCAAAAGCCTTGTCTTTTTGTTTTTTTTAACTAAAAACCCATATTTTTTTATGTATATTATGTTGTTTTTTTCTAGTTCTAAGAATTTTATCCTATATTTAAGGAGACACAGACCTCTAAAATTGTCAAAAATTGCAAATTTTTTTATTACATACTGTATTTCCATTCTATAACTCTTTAGAAATCATGGAAAAGTTAAAAAAAAAATCATTATCTCAATTAGTTTAGGCGTGACATTTGATTGAAGAGCTGCAGCATTACCTTAGGCCCATTGAGTGGGCGTAGTGAAAAATGAGTTTCTGTATTGAAAAAAAATCATGAAAAATTCATTTTTCATCCTATTCATTTCAAATTTATGATGAATACTGCTATAAGTAGTAGGTACAGATGTATGGTTCGCAATTTTTGATAAAATATAAATATACAGATTTATTAGACCAGAAACATGTTATATACATGAAAATATGAATTTTTGCATGGTAGGTGAGAGTAAGACCTTATATTTCATTTGTGAAAATGATCACAAAAAGCGAACCATACCTTCCTTTTAGTGATGTCCTCAAGTTCAACCATACCAACTTTCATGTCTCTAGCACAATTATTGATGGCGTGGTCATCTTTACCATCAAAGATGATGTCATCAGTCAAAGATGACGTCATAGATGACGGATCACTTTTTCACTCATACATGTCAGAAATCATATTTGTAATACATTCTGTAAATTTCAGGTCAAAAACACCAATATATATTGTATTTTTTATGAATTTTTTTCACTAAAGAGGTCTGTGTCCCCTTAAAGGGTTTTATAGCTACTTTGTAAACATGAATTTAGTTAATCATCATCAATCTTAGTCGCTTCATTTCAACTTCCTATTGTAGAAGAATGACTACGACAAGGGGTTAAGAGAAATTAGTTAGCAAAGTATGTACCTGTATTTGCTATGGCTACATTTAATATCTAAACTGCATAGAAGCTATGATTTATAATTATCACAATATAAAATCTGTTGAAAAACTTGAAAACCCTTCAAATTACAAATACAGCTTGACGGATTTAGTTAGCTATAGGTAGATAATTAAAAATATAGTAATGAACTGCAGAAAGTGAAAAAGCCATAAAATCGTTTGAAATAACATGGAAAAATTTCAAAATACAAAGAAAACGTGATAGATATGGCTAGCTATAATATTAGCTTATTAAAAACAGAGTGTTTTATTGAACTGAAAAAAGTGAAATAGCTATAATCCTTCTCATGAGCTCCCTAGCTATCTAATAGTAACTATAACTACTACTTCTAATTTTCAGTAGCTTCTAGCTTACCAGAAAATAATTACCTCCGCCAAGGAGGTTATGTTTTCGTCGTGTTTGTCTGTCTGTCTCTTTGTCTGTCTGTCACCAAGATAACTCAAAAACTTATGAACCGATTTGAATGAAATTTACAGGAATTTTTAGATATGTTAGGAGGAAAAGATGATTAACTTTTGATGAAGACATGTTCATCCGTTTGTTTGTTTGTGTCATTATTCTCGATGCCATAACTCAAAAAGTTATGGATGGATTTTTATGAAATTAACATTTGTTAGGTATATATATAACAAAGAGTAGATAAGATAACCAAATTTTGGTAATGGTTCGTTTGTTCGTTCGTTCGTTCGTTCGTTTGTTACTGTTTTTAATTTTATGCTTGTTAGCACAATAACTCAAAAAATAATGAATGGATCTTTATGAAATTTATAGGAGTTGTTAGTAGGCCTAATGGTAAAAGACATAAATGATCAAATTTTGGTGCAGATCGGTTGGTTCGTTTGTATGTTTGACTCATATTTGTCATAACGTCTGTTAACAGTATAACTCAAAAAGTTATGAATGGATCTTCAAAAAATTGAACAAGCTGTTATTAATATGGAAAGGCACAAATGATTAGATTTTGGAGCTTATGCAAAGAAAATTATGGTTTCAGAGCCAATTTGAATTTTTGCTACCGTTGGCTCACTTGGCGGAGGTATGCGCTCTCAGAGTGCTCTANAATGATCAAATTTTGGTGCAGATCGGTTGGTTCGTTTGTATGTTTGACTCATATTTGTCATAATGTTTGTTAACAGTATAACTCAAAAAGTTATGAACGGATCTTCAAAAAAATTGAACAAGCTGTTATTAATATGGAAAGGCACAAATGCTTAGATTTTGGAGCTTATGCAAAGAAAATTATGGTTTCAGAGGCAATTTGAATTTTTGCTACCGTTGGCTCACTTGGCGGAGGTATGCGCTCTCAGAGTGCTCTAGTTAAATATGCATCTCTAATATGAAATAACACAAAATTTTATAAGTTGTAGGTTTTTAATAAACGTCAACAATACTAACAATAGTTGACTCAAACTGTCCTAACTGTCAAACGGACACCTAGATAGAAACACATTAACTCATCCATTCAGTTGTGTGACTAATATTTGATACTTTCTAAAAGTAAAACTGTTTATTTTACAATGCTTAGGAATAAATTTTTTTATATATAAACCATGGCTTTTTTAGTTGGTTTAAACAAGCCAACCCTGGACGTAGGTATGGCTTGATTGAAATCTGGTTGAATGGTGTTATTTTGAAAGTTTCTACAAATTGTTATTGTTAAATCTTATTCTCCCAAGTCTCTTGTATCTCAGGATTAAGTACTTCAGGGCTCAGGGAACAAAGAATAATGAAAAATTTACACATACACAAAAAACTTCAATTTCAATGAAATATCATGGCAGCTGGTGTGAAAGGGTTAGAATTAGTAGCTATAATACAAAGAGCTTCAAGTAGGCAACCTTCAATTCAATTTAGTAACTATATTTAGTATGTATTTCTTGCCAATCAAGTACGACTATTAGACTACACACTAGGTAGTTGCAGGTTTCGTGAGTTAGCTACCTTGTTTTATCTGCTATTTTCTAATTGCTCTTCTCAGGGATTCCTCGACTTGTATGAGCATTTTATTGATACAGAGTGCTCAAGTTGCGCGAGCTTGATTCTCAATGTACCTACATGGTTTTAAAGAAAACTCTTGTTTCTAGTTGAGGACTTTTTATTCCATAAGAAAATGTTAGATAAACTGAATGAGAAAATTTAAAATTTCTTTGTGTTTTCTATATTCTGTTTACAATTATTAAACAAATTAGGCCTACATATTTTAAAATTTCTATTCACTATTCATACAAAGCAGTCACCCACTTTTTTTGTTTCAAATAGAAACTTAGTTCTTTCAATACCTCCTCTCAGTGTTTCTTTAACATAGCAATATTAAGCAGTTATTCCAGAACTTATTTATGGAAACCATTTCCAGTAGCTACTCAAATTGTGCGAATTTTGAATTGTGTGTCCGCCAATTACTCGCGCAAGCAGAGGAAGACCTATATAATGTCCATCTGGCTTGCCCCAGGGCTTGTAGCTACTTGTATTTCTAATGCGCCACTTCGAATGGTGATCTGGATAGAAATTACCGCCAATTGCATTTTGTGTGCCGTAGCACTGGAAACCCTGAGAAGTAATGTAAGTAGCTACATATTTGAATCTAGACTTGCATCCTGAAATTTTTATCTAGCTACTAGAAAAGGTTACAGGTATAAGTATTTTTTAATCATTATAGGCCATATTTGAAGTGCCCCTGCCCAGAGCAGATCCTATTCCAGATGATTGAAATGGCAATAAAAGCGGTGGGGCAGATTGAAGAAGCCTGTGGTGAAGTGTCTATTACTGTATTATGTTTCTTATGTAAATGCAATGCCGTATGAAATGTAGAAGGCTTTTTTTTAACTTGCTGTTGTGCTACCTATGCCAGTTGTTGCCCCAATTATGTACCCTATAGATGAACAGTTAAGTTGTAAACCACAGATAGTTATGTGTTCAGTTGTACAGTAACAGCAGAAATAATTCTTCAAACCTGAACAGCGGTAAAAGTTATTGCACAAAATTCTCTTGTTCATAGTTAGTTTGCTATTGTAACATAAGAGAGTTGGCAGAGCTTGCTTTGATGCAGTGCCATGATGAGCTTGTTGCTATGGTACACTGCACATCAGCTTGCATTGCATAACAATTGTTTAGTCTGGAAACCATCAACTTCATAGCACGCTCCGATTGGGAAACCCACACACACTAACTTGTGCTGCACAAAACTACCTATATACCCACTGGCCCCAGATGAGTGTATGGCTGCAGTTTACCACAGATTGTTGAGAGCTATGGCAGCAGAAATAGAAGGCTGGTATGTGACAACCTGTGACCTCCCGACCTGCTCCATTTCTAGTTTGGGTCAGTGACCCTACAATAGTGTCCGCACACCAAATGCAGACTCAGCAAATCAAATGACGCGTGATCTCACCTGTCTAAGTCATCAGACTTGGACCCTCGGCTGATAGCTTCCAAACACTGTCTTATTATTTGGACAGAATTATATGACTATAAGGTATGTACAGCACCCTTAATAATGAGAGCAAGGTTCAATATAGATACTCCCACTGTGAGAGCTCTCCTTATTCCACGAGACTTTCGTGGGTAATATAGTTCCGCTACAAGCTAGTCGTGGCAGCTGTCGACACGAGCTCCGCCCACTCTCTTTATGTTGGAGCAGCCAATGAAATTTGAGCATGAGAACGTCGTGTTATGATGATTATTGCCAATGGCCTTATAAGATTGGTTGCGTCATCTGCAGTTGAATGAAATGTATCTTTCTGTTGTGGATATATGGTAAGCCTATTTGCCTACATATGGATAATATGAGATAGGCCTAACCTATGAGTAGCGACGATGTAGCTAAATGTTCTGTAACCATACGTGCTATAGCTACGGTATATCTTACTGATTTGCAAATCCTTTTTCAAACAGTCTAGGAAGACAGGTTACCGGCATTGTTGCCGTGAAGCATGTACGTACCAGGGAATGTTTGCAGTACGGTGCAAGCGAGCTTCATGCTAGCTGTCGCCTCGTTACTGAAAAGCAGTCCCTAGCAAACCAGTATTGACATATTGGAATGGAAGCGCTCACTCCGGGTATGAATTTACTTAGTTCTCCGTGGTTCTCCTGCTCAACAGTGAGTGGCTACAGAAGAGTACTCTAGGGATCTTACAGCTAAGCACTCTTGGCCCTATCATGAGAGAATTTACTCAACAGATTAGACCAAACGAGCGTCTGAAGCTCAGGTGTTGTTTTCAAACTTGTCAGTTTAGTTCTGCAGTTGAGTAGTAAAAGATTCATTAAATTTCAGTCTAATAATATTAGACTGTAATTTAGAGTGGGTCTTCCNTGAGAGAATTTACTCAACAGATAGACCAAACGAGCGTCTGAAGCTCAGGTGTTGTTTTCAAACTTGTCAGTTTAGTTCTGCAGTTGAGTAGTAAAAGATTCATTAAATTTCAGTCTAATAATATTAGACTGTAATTTAAAGTGGGTCTTCCAGTCCCGCTTGTCTGTTATCATACGGTATGTTGAGTTTATTTGCACCCGCTAGTCATGGAAAATGATAGCAAGGTAAATTCAAATCTAAAGTCTAAACATTAATTACTGTATTTGAAAATTGAAATTAATAAAAGATAACACTAATTAGCTATACAGTGGCTCCTAATATTGCTCCCCTAAATCAATTTTCCGTGGATGCCGGCTACCTAGAGTATAGCTAACCATAATTCATAAATACATTTGACCCGTCAGGGGGCATAGGATGGGCCATTGGGTTAGGCTAGTGTAGGTTCGCCCATCCTGTTTTATGTGGAGCAGCGCTCCCTGGGCCACCCTTTAGGTTTCCTGAGCTATTAGCTAAACCTTCGAGATGTCTGTCTTTTGTGCCCATTTAGCTTCCTTCCCATTGCATACTCTTTCTGATCTTTCTTTCATCTGTTCTCCTCTTCTTCCCGACTTGCTCTTCCCATGCGCGTTGATCCGGTGTGGGAACACCCTCGTGCATGGGTTCCACGTGTCTATCGTCATACTATATGTCCTTCTTCCTTTGTGATGTCTTTGTTGTGAAAATCTATATTATACTAAAACTCCGTGAACCGGTCTTGCTTGTTTATTTATTTGTGTCTTGGTGCACACAGTTTTTTCACTTTTATAAGGGAAGAAATTCGAGGTATTGGGGGTGCAGTCTCATTCTTGCCATGGATGGATTAGCTCTTTAAATTCGATTGTATCTGTGCTATGGAAGTTAAACTGAGCTGGGCCTCAAGAACGGGCATGATCAATTCATCGGTTCCACGGGCAATACAACTGAAATACGCAACATATAATAGTTTGACTTTGCTTACAACCTGGATCTTGAATATTCGTTAGAGAAGCAAAAAATCTGTTGATAGTGAACCGAACGGGCCGCTCCTTGACGGGCAGAAGAGGATGGCCGAATAGCGGGTGGTCTATGCCCAGCTAAATAACACCTGCTTTTTTGCGAAAGCAAAGACGATCGTGATGACGACCCAATGGGTCACAGGTCGTCTAGTTGAGACTTTAAGCTCTGAATATAATAAATATATTTGATATCTCCCTGTAGCCGACAGGTCGAGGAGATTGAGTGTAAATGGTGCTGTATAGTTTTAGTATTTTCCTAGTAGCGCTTCAAGTTAATGTTTGCTATGTTCTCGCTCCGAATTACAGGCCAGAGGGGAATGGCACAGGAGGTGACGTTGAACACCAAACATGGAGTTGAAGCCAAGTCCTACGAAGCAGTAAGTAACATGCTGTAGGATTATTTCTTTTTAACTGTAGTTAAATATTATTTAAAACTAGTCTTAATTAGATATATGTGCATTTTTCAAATATCTTTCATTGTGGGTTTGAATATTTTTGTGCGGGATTGCCGCGCATTACGCTATAGTAGAAATTACAGATTAATAGAGGCCTACTGTATATTCAGCTCAGAAAGCCTCAGATGTTCATAGCTTACTTTGGAATGTTTTGCAGTAAGCTGTAATAGGTAGCTACATCTCTGTCTGCTGCATAGGTGTTTCAGTGCTCTTCTTCATATGACTTTCCTATTAACCCATATAAAATGCTGATACATTCTCCAGACAGCTTTTTTCATAGAGTTAGCTTGTTTTGATTATCGCTGTAACAATGCAGTTGTGTACAGGAAACAACTCAAGGTCGCTGTACTTGTGAATATTGTATCAATGTAGCAAGAAGTTGATGTAAAATTCGATTGCTTTTGTGGCAAATTTAGAATGAATTACTGGAAAACAGTTTGTCAGGAGTGCCACATACCTTGAATTGCTTCAACAGTTATGGACCATTGAATGCTATCTCATTGTGAACATTTCGAGCAACTTTGCCTTCAACAGTGAATTAAACTGTGACAATAGGAAGTAGTGATGGGTGGGATGCTATTCTTTGGACATCCGTGGATGCGGATCTTTAAGCGTTCTCACATCCACTGAGGCGGATGCTACCATCTCGACATCCGCAAATGCAGATGGATCTTCAAAAGAGATTATTTTTAAAACTTCACGCTCGAGCTCCCACAAACAGGTAATGCAATCCAAATGAAGCACCTTGCAACACCGGTAGCCCAAAACGCTGCTAAAGGAAATCCAGCAAAAAGCCATTAACTGCTGATTTAAACGCCTGTAGGCCAACACGACTGAAAGCCAACGCCGGCAATGAATTCCAAACCCTCACTGAACAGCGTACGACGCACCTACCAAACGGATTAGTAAAGACCTTGAGGGCAGAGACAGAGAAAACAACCAATGCCTCTCATTGTTGTATACCTTATAAAACATACAAAGCTCGGCTACCTTTCTCCTGTGGGACAGGTTCATCATATCATTATCAGTGTACAGCCTGCTGGTTGAACTAACAAATCGGTCCAACAGACACAAGTGAGTGTCAGCAGCTGGTGCCCAGACTGGTGAGCAATATTCCAACACAGGCGGCATGAAAGCATACAAACATCTCTGAACAACCTCACCGTCACCAAACGCAGAATTCACCTTATGCAGGAGCCCAATCTTAGTGGAAGCACGTGACACCAACCTCCTAATATGCGACTCAAAAGTAATCTTCTCATCAAAGACAACACGAAGAATCTCCAAGGAGCTGGAATCCTGAAGGAAAGTGTCATCAATCTCCAGTTGGGGATGCTGCGGTACAAGTGTCCGAGACCGACTGATAATCATCGACTTGGTTTTACTGGCATTCAGCTTCATACTCCAGGCCCAGCACCATGCACTAATGCGTGACAAATCCCTATTCAGAGACTGGGCGAAAGCATTACGCATGCGAGGAGCTGGTATCACTGCTATCAAAGTGGAAACGTCGGCATAGTTGATCATCGTGTGTTCAAGCGAAGAGGACAGGTCACTAGTACCTATACAGAATGAACAACAGTGAGCCAAGCACACTCCTCTGAGGGACGCCAGACGCCACCTCGACTGAGGCACTCAAAACGCCGTCAACAGATACACTCTGCGTTCGTTCAGAAACAAAGTCGCGAATGATTGATAGAACTCTGCCAGCCACACCAAAAGACTCCTGCTTGTATAATAGACTTCTGTTGTTAACCCTGTCAAACGCCGCTCTACAGTCCAACTGGACAAGACGTGCCTCCGACCTACAATCCAGTGCAGACTACAAATGGTGTGACACCGACAACAGAACGTCACAACAACCCAAGCGAGTTCTGTATGCAAACTGACCAGCAGGCAGCAGCCCCGTAACCTCAGCGAAACGACCAAGCTTACAAGCGATCGATTTCTCGAACACCTTTGACAAAATGTGCGTCAGTGCGAGGGGTCATTAGTTTGCGACATAGGGCGACACTGGACCCTTGGGAATGGGAGTAATATCCCCAGTACGCCAACAACGAGGGAAATTTCCTAACTCCATCAGGCGCCGGAAGATCACTGCAAGCTTTGAGGCAAGAACGTCAGCAAGCTGCTTATAAAACAAAGGAAACATGCCCACCGGGTCCACACCTCCGTACGGATCAAGACCCTCTAGCAGCACCTTGTTTGTACCTGATCTGAACGGCAGAGGTTAAGCGAGGTTCAGGTTGGTATCCATGAGGCAATCAGAACACATCTCTGTTCTGCTTCCCGTCGAAGTGAGCCGACAAAAGCTCCGCCATAGCCAAGGGATCAGTCATGATACCTCCACCGGCACCAGCAAGGGGCGGCAACGAAGGTTCAGCACCGAAAACTGGACCCTTTAGCTCACTCCACTAACGATGCGGATATTCGCCCCATCACAAACACACATACCCCTTCTCACAACGGCAGTTTGTACAACATTTGGAAAGAAAACTGAGATGGTGCTTTGTTGACAAGGACAGCACTTGCACACATTTCATTCCAAACGAAAATTTGCAGTTTTCAGCACTGTGGATGAGTTTAGTGTACAGTGATAAAACTGCACATCTACGCCTCCTTTGCTGCGGATCTTTGGCGGATTTGACAGTTCTGACATCCGCGGATGCACATGCGATTGCGGATGTTACCATCTTAGCATCCGCGGATGCAGATGCGGATGTCAAAAAATGTGAGGATGTTCCGCGGTTGCGGGTGCGAACATTCGCCGCATCACGTATAGGAAAGGAGTACTTCGCTTTACAGCTGCAAAATAAGCTTGCAGTTTTGAAAATATTAAATTTACTTTGAGTATTAGCTATAGCTAATTGAAAAAGGCTAACCTGATCATAAAAGAATGTGTATTTACCTGAAAATATCTAAAAAAAAAATACCTGTATGATATTATTGAGGCAATAACTTAGCTCCAGTCGGACTCCCAAGAACAAATTTCCGCTATTACAACTCTTTTGCAGTATTCTTCGGGTTGCCTGTATTGAAAAATACAATAGGTACCGGTACCTATTTCCAACCAGTGGCAGCTCATAACTACTACAGTGGGGGTACTGCAGAATTCCATTCCATTATATTTATAATTCTTTTAAACGAGAGGTTGGTTAGGCTCATTATCTACCGTATAGTAATGTCGTTAGTCTGATTCCAATTCATAAGAGCATTACCCTGATATTGAATTGTGCAACGTTCCCCGCTTGGTAGCCACAGCTTCCATTGTTCTCCTTACATACCCAGACGCTCACTATGTACAACTATTACCAATGGACGTGCCACCGCACATACACCAACAGTGTGCCCCTATATGAGACAGAATAATCTCTATTAATGCAATTGAATTGTTTTAATAATGCGGAAATCTATAGCTACAGCTGAAGTGCGTAGGTGTACAGTTAAACTCCCGGAATACTGATAAACTCTTCGGGATATATTCCAAAATATAAAGAACTGTTTATATCTTTTGGTATTCAACAGTAGGTATCATAATTATATTTGGCTTCATTCTCGAAGGTACTGAATTTCTCAAGAAACCGATTGATGCTTGCAAGTTTATGAATTTTTGTCAACAACTGAGTTGTGTATTAGTAGCTACTATGATATATGTTGGGATATAGCTCAACGTAATTACTTAACCTATCCTAAACCATATTTCCACCGGCAAAAAAACTATCGTTGCAACCACAGTTATTACAGGTAAATGCTTGAAATTTAATGTGAGGGCCTGTAGTGACGTTAGTCAGCCTTAGATTCAAGGTTGTCCTTTTTATTGCGATATGAATTGAGGCCCTATTCAAAAGCTTATACTGATTTATTTTTCTTCTTTCCTCGGGTCTGCTGGTGTTGTAGCAGAGATTTGTAAGTCCTGAATTGTTCACATGTTGAGTCCCCTCTACTGTACTAACTGTCCCTTGATCCTATACCTCACAGTGTGGTAATGGTTGTGTTATAACTCGCTATACTAGTTATTGTTATCAAGCAGTGACCACCGACAACTTTGTCTTTAAATCCTTTTGCTCTTTGCAGCATCAGCGAATTATTCAGCCCACGAAAGGAACGGACTCACCTATTGTAGTGTTAGACTTGAATGAACTGGGTGTTGAATATCATAGAAAAATTGTTCTGTAGTGGAAGCTCATGGTTGCCTTATAGTCATTTCTCAGTTCTGGTAACCACGAGTACGTTTATGATGTGATTACATCACCTTTGCAGAATAAAAATACATCTGTTGTTTGCTCTAAGTTTGTTGAAAATATTAACCGGCATAATCCAGACTTGGACTTACCGGTGTGTGAGCTCTGCAGAAAATAATGCAACTTGGCTTAAGTCAAAGCTCCGATGCGCGCAGCAGCTAGTAGCTACCTATTCACATAAAGTGGTATGAACTACTTGATGTTTTATAAGGTCGCTGTTGCTGTTTAATCCAGTATATAATTGATTTTATATTTGCATAGTATTTGCATACATTCATGAATCCTATAATATATATATCAAAAGAATTCAATTGCTGTGAATAGTGTGGTGTGGACCTTGAACATTGGATGAAGTTATGTAAAACTTAGTTCTATGTCGCCGGGAGTCGTGGAAACCAGGGTCGCGGAGTTGGAGGATTTGAGGGGGAGTTGGAATCTCACTTGCTGTAGGAGTCTGAGTTAGTATTTTTTATCCGGTTCTGGAATTCTATTTCTTAAAATATTGTAAATTTTTTCAAGTTAATTCAGATTTTTCAGTTTTGAGTTTTAAAATACAGTATGATGAAAACTTTGTAAGTATGGGCATAGTTTTTTTCTGCTCAGGTATGCAATGCAATAGTGTTTAATTACGGTACTTGATACAATTTGATAGCCTGATTCCTATGCCATGTTATGCAACAAGCAGAACCAAAAACTATAAAAATTTATATACTGTATATATGAAGATTTATTTTAAATGGTGCTAATGATGTCAAAAATTATTGTAAATATTCTAAAACTACTATCTTTAGCTTAGTATGTTTTTCTATATTGGTATAAAGTAGTTGGACATATTTATTGGTTACCGTAAATAATAATTGTGTCTAGGAGTCGGAGTCGTAAAATCTTGAGAGCCCGTAGTTGGAATTGGAAATTCTAGAGGGCATGGAGTCGGAGTCAGACCTCGAACCATCCAACTCCGCAACTCTGCTGAGTGGAAACCTTTAAAAAATTAAATGGTTGTAATTTTTCATGTAATGAAAGAACTTTCAGCATAGGAGTTATGAATTAGCTATCTGGTAAAGGGAATTTATTCTACCAATATTTTTCAAAGAGAGTCTCACCACCAATTTAAAATATTGAGTGACAATTGCCAATCATTGTATTGGGAAAACTCTATTTAAAGCTTTAAATTCAGCAGAAAATTGCTGAAACCACAATGAAAATGAACGTCCCGTAAAGAATATTAGCTCACTCTTCCAGCTTATGATGAGGCTAAAATTATTGTCTAATCTGAGTACTTTAAATTATATAGATGGGAGCATGTGTGAATGACTTAACAAAAATCACTGAACATATAGGCAAAACGACTAAATACTAATATATTGTTTCTTCAGTGAAATGCGGTAAATACAACCTTGTTTTCCCCTAGAATTAAAAAGTAGCCTATCAAAAGTTTTGCCAAGGGTCACTTAGGAATTGCTTGAAAATTCTACACGCCACGTGTTTGGGTCGTATGCCAGCAACTGTATAGAACTGGCACCAGGCGGGTGATTACATAAGAATGCCATGCAGATTATAAGCCTTAAATTTTTGGCCTTGGTTCTGATTTTATATTAGGTACATACTGTGTACCTATGAAATTGAGCCTTCTGTGAATCAGGAATTCTTTTGCCGAGAATATCAGCTAGTACCTGTATGTTATGCCGAAAATGCTCATGTCCCTCCCTCATTTGCAAAAAGTCTAACTTATCTTTTTGTAGTACCTGCAACTCACCTATTGCAATGTCGTTTTCTGTCCTCATACCTGGAGAAATTGAGCGCTGCACATTTACTTCGATAAATTATGAATTTCCTAACTTCGAGTTTCGTGCCCAACTGATGCAAAGAATTCCTAATGTAATAGCAAACTTTCACGAAGTTAATTCGGCTATAATCATGTATGATTATTAATTTGTTAAATATTCATTCTCAGACTAGGTAACGAACGGGACGTGCTAATATTTGTATTTAATGCAAACCGTGAACGGTTGAGAAGCACTATGGTACTTGTACAACTATGCATAGAACGCATCCCTGAGTCCGTGAAATGAGTTCGTGCCGAGAAGCTCTGGCCACGCTGGTGCGGCGCTTCGTGCACAGTTGTAGAACTGGATAATTATTATTACCTCCACCGAAAAGGTTATGTTTTTGTCTTATTTGTCTCGCTTTGTCTTTTACAAAGATAATCCAAAAATTTTTATGTTATGGACGTATCTTGAAGGAACAGATAATTAACTTTTGGTAAAGATCCATTCAACTGTTTATTTGCCGTTTTTTCTTGGTGACATACCTCAATGGATCTTCAGGAAATTTAAGCTACACAAATTGTTATGAATGTGACAGAGAGCAGATGACCAAATTTTTGTGGTTATATAAAGAACTACAGCACTGTGAGAGTGCATACCTCCGCCAAATAGGGCACGGTAACGAAAAATTCAAATTGGCTCTGAAACTATGATTTCTTTTGTATCAACCCCAAAAATCAAATCTTTTGTGCTTCTTAATAGTATTTAGTATTATCAGTTTCTGCAATTTTTTCAAGATCCTTTCATAACTTTTTAAGCCATGCTGCTAACAAACATAAGTCAAACATACAAACGAGCCAACCAATCTACACCAAAATCTAATTTATCATATATCATTTAACAGTACTAACAACTCCTGTAAATTTCATAAAGATCCATTCAGATTGTGAGTTATTGCGTAGCAAACATTTTGATAAACACAACTCGAACATAGAAATAAATCAACTGATCTGCACCAAAATTTAACTGTTTTTGCCTTATAACATTATTAAAAACTCCTTTAAATTTCATGAAGATCCAGTCAAAACTTTTCGAGTTATTGCATAACAAACGGGACAAACACAACTCAAACATAGAAGCGAATCAACTGATCTGTACCAAAATTTAATCATTCATGTCTTCTAATCTTACTAAGGATTCCTGTAAGTTCCATTAAGATTCACTCAAAACTTTTTCAGTTATTGCTCCAACAAACTTAAAATCAAACTCAGCAACAAACATACAAGCGAACAAACAGATCATCAGATAAATTTGGTCTTATACTCTTTGAGATATATCTAATAACTCATGTGAATTTCATATAAATCCGTCCATAACTTTTTGAGTTATGGCATTGAGAAAAATGAGCCAGACAAACAAACAAGCGGAAGGACGGATCATCACCAAAAGTTAATCATCTGTTCCTCCCAACATACCTGACAATCCCTGTAAATTTCATCAAAATCCGTCCATAACTTTTTGAGTTATCTTTGTAACAGACAGACGAACCCGACGAAAATATAACTTCCTTGGCGGAGGTAAAAACTTAGCTTCAGGACCAATTTGAATTTTTCTTCAACACTGCCCTGCTTGGCGACGGTATGCACGCTCAGAGTGCTCTATTTAATATTGTTCTAGTACTTATTAACGGTTGTGTTGAAAACTGTGTCTTGGGATTATCCCTTTTGGGTGGCTGTGTGTGTCCTCGATTTATTCATGCAATTGCGCTTCAACTAACCATAATCCTGCAGCTATTTGGTTACTTTCTTTTTCCGTAAATTAGTGCCCTAACGTTATGACTCTCTATTTACTACAGTATTTCTGAACTAGCTATTCTTGCATTCTTACTGTTAATGCTTTGTTTTTGTCTAACAATTTTTGCAACCGATACTCCCGTACTAATACTGTCAATAGGCGAAATATTCCTGCAGCACTTGGTAAAAGGCAATTTCCTTTATACAAGTTAGTTATGTAAAATGTAGGACCTCTCTAGCTGTATCCCCTCAGAAGGCATGGAATTTAGTTAGGTTCGCCCATCTTATGTCATGGGGAGCAGCATTCCCAGGGGGACCTGGTAGATTACATTAGCTAGACCATCTGGACGCTTTCCCTCTGTGTTCACTTTGCTTCCTTTGCACTGCTTACTCCTGATAATGGTCTAATCTATTCTTCCTCTTCTTAACAACTTGCTATTCCCATGCGCATTGATCTTGTGTGGGAGCGCCCTCGTTTCTGTCCCGTATTGTATGTCTCTTACTGCGTGCTCTCTTAGATCGCCTTTACTGTGAAAATCGTGGCTTAATCTACTCAATATAAGAATAATTTCACTGAATGTCCTTTTTGTTGTCATCTTGTAACTATTTATTGCATTAATAAGATTAGCTTATGTACCTCAGTAATTGATTCTTGTGGCCATATGAGGCTTATGAGCTCGATTTTACTTATTATATAGGATTATAGGTAGGTACGCCTTTTTTCTCAGTAATTTCATGATAATTCTGATGAAATACTTTGCCTCTGTTATTGCTTCCATTACGTACGTTATTATGACCTTGGTGACAACAAATTCAACAATTTCATTTTAAATAGTAGTGATTGTTGACGTGTGTCATTCTACATTATAAAAACGTTAGAATACACTTGGATTTTTCTGCTGTATTACCAAGCAGTACCGGATGAATCCTGGGACTCGTAGTACCGTAACTGTAATGAGAAACCCATGCTCTGCAACAGGTTGTGTAGGTATAGTGTCTGAAAAAATGTGGATGAATATGAAGAGGCCTTCAACTTATATTTTCATCCGGCACGACGTGGGCGTGATGCCCGCGGTGCTAGTAACCCACCCCTACGACTACTGCTATCTACCACACCGTGTTGGTCTAATGTGTGATGTATCATCACTGTCAGAGTTGATGTCATCTCTTGGTTTACAGTTAGATGACTGAGGCTTCTAATTCTCAACTAGACTATCTTAGAGCAATTAAAGGTGTCCCTTGCATTTGCTCGCTTCCATTTATTTAATCTGATCCCATTAGCTGTAATTTGGAGTCTTCGATTTGGATTCCCCTCTTTTGTGCGAGTTTGTTGTTTTTGCAATATGTATAACTAATTATCTGCTTTTGAGGCTCCGGTGATTCAGTCTTGCTGTGCAAAATTGTCAGCCATTTCAAATGGAATTTGTTTCAGCTTCTCGAATGTTCAGAATTGAAGTTCCCGACAAGTAAGTAGCTAGAAGCTAATACCAATAGATTATGTTGTTTTTTAATAGAAGCGAATGAATGACACAGGCCGTAGCCATTACTGGCACACAGCACTAATGTTCTGTCATGGCTTGCAGTTAGGTGAGGCTTCTAAACTGAAGCCCCTGGAGATTGAGCTGAAGCGACTGGAGGACCTGAGTGAGAGCATTGTTCAGGACTTTGCTTACATGCGACAGCGCGAAGAGGAGATGAGAGACACAAACGGTATGTCAGCAGTCTGCATTTAAGGAATTAACTATTAGATAATGACGGAATATAGATCGTTTTTAAAAATATGTACGAGTATCTAATGGAAATTTGACTAGTGAACTAAAATTTAACGTTTCGGGATTATCAATCTCCCATCATCAGAATTATAAGCTAAAGGAAGTTGAAAGAATCTGAAAGGACTAATTTTATTTCAAATAAGCTAGGTCTGGGCCGATGCTAACTGTGGGAGAGCTTAAAGGCTAATGAGCGTGGTACACTTGGCGGGTCCTTATATAAGGATCGGGCGATATGGGATGCGCAGCGAAAAGAGCATGCGCAGTTGGAGGAAAAAAGCCTGTCATGGGGAGGGGGGAGGCGGCGAATAAACAGCTGTGAGGTGAGGCCGGATCTCAGCTCCTGTACAGTCAGCAGATGTGGAGCTGTTCGTGGCTAGTGTGAAGAGGTGCGGCTGAGGTCATAATGTTGAGGCTAGGTCTTGTTCTGTGGATGTAAAGGGATTCTAATGTTGTGAGTTCGATTGAATTAGAAGAGTCAATGATTGAGAAGTCATTCTTGCTGATTGGATGGTTGTTTTGCTCAGCATGTAGGCAGGGAGCTGAATGTGAAGGTTTAGCAATTGGTAAACCGGTTTGACTGGATACACCTAAATGTTGGTCAATGCGGGCTTTGAAATGTTGTCCAGTGCTACCGATGTACGAGGCATTGCATGCTCTGTATTTGAAACGGTGGATAACACTTTACAGAAGTGATGTGGGAGGTTTGTCCTCCTTCTTACCTTTTCAAACGAAGTTGACTTTCTCCAAACTTACTTCAAAATAACAGTTATCCGCACCATCTTCTGGACCACTACTGCAAATTGTTCTCAGACAAACTGTTCGATCCCGGCAGTAGCAAACACTGCGTCCGTAAATTAGACTTCTTCCACTCACTTCCATACTACAACAAAGCCTCTGTTAGTGCAGCAAACACATTGGAAACGTTCTTCTCCGAAGCCTACCCACTTATAAACTTCAAATTTTTGTACAAAAACACATTTACTATAGGGTCCTACTTAAATTTTAAGACAAACCCCCACACCACTTCTGCCAAGTGTTATCTACCGTTTCAAATGCAGAGGATGCAATGCCTCCTACATCGGTAGCACTGGACAACATTTCAAAGCCCGCATTGACCAATATTTAGTTGTATCCAGTCGAACCGGTTTACCACTTGCTAAGCCTTCACAGTCAGCTCCCCGCCTACATACTGAGAAAAACAACCATCCCATCAGCAAGAATGACTTCTCAATCATTGACTCTTCTAATCCAATCGAACTCACAACATTAGAATCCCTTTACATCCACAGAACAAGACCTAGCCTCAACATTATGACCTCAGCTGTACCTCTTCACACTATCCACGACTAGCTCCACATCTACCGACTGTACAGGAGCTGACATCCGGCCCCTCTCACAGCTCTGTTCATTCGCCCCCCTCCCCCCATGACTGACTTTTTTCTCCAACTATACATGCTCTTTTCTCTCCGCATCCCATGTCGCCTGACCCTTATATAAGGACCCCCCAAGCGTACCACGCTCATTAGCCTTTTAGCTCTCCCCCTGTTTGCATCGGCCCAAACCTAGCTCATTTGAAATAAAATTAGTCGTTTTAGATTCTTTCAACTTTCTTTAGCTTATAATTCTGATGATCGGAGATAGATAATTCCGAAACGTTAAATATTAGTTCACTAGTCGATTTTCCATTCATTTGCGATTTGTCTCATGATGTACGTGTATGTTTAACTTTTTATTAGAGCTTACAGCTTTTGTGCCAATTAGTTGTAGTCTCTAGGTTACTGTAGGTGGCCGATTGTTTTATGTAACCCTAGAGCTAATCCAGCAAGCGCAACCTCCTTATTATGATTCCACTACATGTGGTTCTCGACTTGGTGCAGCTCTTGTCCTATGATGTGTTTAAAGAGAATGTTGGGGCGATTAAATAGGCATCTAGGTGCTACTGTGTAGTAAATGAGACGAGAAACTCAAGAAGAATAGAATTCTTAACATGAAACCAGCAGGATGTAGTACGCTATTTCCCCGTGTCTATCACTCACCGTGTGACGAAGTATTCTTCACACTCGTTGCTCGCCGTATTATTTATGCTGTTAGTTCGTTTGTCGTAACCACGAGCGCCTTGTGGTCAAAGGTCAAACTATTGTATCCCGAGGACCATTTGTACCTATAAGCCTGACAGAAATTGGCGAGGCTGCTGTTGGGCACTGCGCCAAGCTATACAATAACCTTTGTAGCTCCTTGCCTTTCTCGTGATGATTAATGTCACTTTGGTAACTTCTGGCAATATATGTCAGCGGCTTACCAAATCGTCAAGATACTGTACAAGATATACATTTGCTATTCTTCAACAATTTTGCATTGCAATTTCTTTAGTACAAATATATGTAGTCAGTATTGCATTACTGCTAATATATATATTTGGTTGCCGGTGCTTGGATCAAGTGCCACACCTTTCATTAAAAATACTAAAGATACATATGTAGTCTTAATGTACAATCTTTGCCTAATATTCCGTCCTCACTTTCTTGCATTTGTGTGCAAGGGTTTACTCAGAAATTTGCGTGTACTGTATTGCTAAAGTGGTAGCTATCTCTAGTCCTCACGTAGTTACCTCCGCCAAGGAGGTTATGTTTTCGTTGGATTTATCTGTCTATTATACTGTCTACTTGTCACCAAGATAACTCATAAAGTTATGGACGGATTTTTACGAAATTTGCAGGAATTGTTAGGTATGTTAGGAGGAACAGAAAATAACTTTTGGTGAAGATCCGTCTATCCGTTTGATTGTTTGTCTCATTTTGCTCAATGCCATAACTCAAAAGTTATGTACGGATTTTCATGAAATTTACACGAGTTGTTAGGTTTATCACGAAGAGTAAATGACCAATTTTTGTAATGATTTGTTCCTTTTTTAGCTTGTTACGGTTTTTAATTTTATGCCTGTTAGCACAATAGACTAATTCAAAAAAAATTATGAATGGATCTTCATGAAATTTATAGGAGTTGTTAGTAATGTAAAATGACAAACGTAGATGATTAAATATTGGTGATAATAGGTTGGTTCGTTTATGAGTTTGACTGATGTTTGTTAGAAGTATAACTCAAAAAAATTATGAAATGATCTTAAAAAAATAACTGAAGCTGAAAACACTGTTCAAGGGCACAAATGATTAGATTTTGGTGTGGAAACAAAACTATGGTCTCAGAACAAAATTTGAATTTTTCGTAACCGTTGCCTTGCTTGGCGGAGGCATGCGCCCTCAGAGTGCTCAAGTTCTTTAGTTACTCGTAACGAATGTACAAATTTACTAATATTGCTAGATCATTCCACGCAGTGGTGCTACCATAGACTGAAATTCTCTAATATGATGTACGTCTGCTAAAGGCATCTACCTCTTGTATAAGTTTGAATTTGTGCAAACTAGAACGTCGTAGGGCAGTAAAACAGCAGTTCATAATCATGTGAAGTAGATGACCATCAGTAGGCAATACACAGAGAGTGTATATGTATACTATGTAATGATGTTGTGCCGTATTTTCTGCAGAGTCGACCAACTCGCGGGTGCTGTATTTTTCTCTGTTCTCCCTGTGCTGCCTCATCGGCCTGGCTACTTGGCAAGTGCTCTACTTGCGCAAGTTTTTCAAAGCCAAGAAGCTCATCGAATGAGTGCAGTGTCACCACTGGTGCTCCTCTGCTGCTTGTTCCCTCTCGGCACTTGTTTCGTCATTTTGGATATGCTTGCTGTCTTCATCTTTTCTTCAACTAACAACTATTTGGCAGTTTGGATTTGTATTCTTCTGAAGCGTAGAAAACTACTTCTAATGTACTGACCATGTCATTTTTTTGTGTTAGTCAGGCTATGCATTCTTTGTAACCCTCACAGATTATACAGTATGGAGCGATGAGAACGTCCAATATGCCAGGTGTACCGTGCTACACTGATGTTGCTCTCCTCTACTTCTCCATACTGGTTGCTTACGTTGTGTCGGCAGCATATTCCACTGTTGATGTTGGCAGTGATTTCTCGTGAAATGTAATAGCTATGATTGCTTCGGATATCTTCACTTCTTTCATCTTTACTTCTATTGATTAATTCCTTCCATATTTCTCAATCATCTACGAAGTTACCCTGTTCATCCTTGAAGCATCCAATATTTTGTCAGTGCCGAACTACCCATATTGGCCGAAAAGAACAGAAAAAGACGACCAGTAACGGTTTATAACAAAGTCCCATGTAACGGAGATAGGCCTAGTATGGGGTTACTACAGTAAGTGGATGTGAATATACAGTATAACTAAAATTGAGTCCTCTGTCGTCACTGATAACATGTTATTTCTTTATGCTGTTGTGGCGTAGCGTGACTTGTGTGCAGTCTTTGGGCGGTGACTTGACATTTCATTGAGCCGCTGTTTAGCTTTGGATAGAGATAAATGCATAAAAATTGTCATTGCAGTCGAAGTTTTTATTCCGTTCGTGTAACTTCCTCCTGATCGAGGTAGTGTGGCCGTGACACAACTTTATTGCGTGAAATATTTGCTTATAGTCAACGCACATTTCTAGAATTGAAAAACTACAGCTTAATTGCATGGTATTACGTCATGTACAGTGTGTCATCATTTCTAATTTGGATTGTTACGTAGCTATTAAAGTTGTCAGTGTATCAGAAGCGCATCTGCAGTATTACATTACGCACTTATTGTTCCTTAGAGAATTCTTTACGTTTCACTTGTACTGAATTCTTGCCTCATTGTTTTCAGATTTCGATGGTCCCATTTCATTGCCTCCAGCGCTTGTTTGTACTTCTCTTTGCGCGTTACTTCAATACTGCTTGCAGATTTTTTGATAACTTTGGTGAACAAGTGGATACAGGAGGTTTCGGATGCGTGGAAAACTGAAAATTCAGTGGTAATTGACACAAGTGTTCTGTGAAAACTGCAGTGCGTGGAGGATGATTGTAATGAGAGGTCGATTCCAGTTCCGGAGTGGTTGGGTCTCGCTCACCGTTGCATGTGGTGTGGTAAGAGAGATGAGTTTGAGTGTGCTGCTGTTGGTATTATGCCATCCATTATTGCTGAGGGTCCGCTGTCAAATTTGCTTGATCAAACAATGCATGCTCTGAACCTACGAGCCGTTTCTCATGTTTCTATGTCGACGACGACAGCCATTCCTAGAAATGGGATGATGCCTCAGATCATTCTACCGAATCCATCGGACAGACTCAAACTAACACCTATATCTATGGTCCGCACTTCGTTTGCATGGTTTTTCTTTCTAACTGCACTGTGTTGCATAATTCTTCTTGCAAATATAGGTAGCCACCTGTTTTTTATAGGATTGTTTGAAAGTACATCATTTGTTCTTGCACAGCAAGTATGCGTTAAGAGAATTGTGTGCTTCTTATGTGGGGTGAATGTTATATCGGAAGTGGCTAATACTAATTGCTTTACTAAAACATTGCCTTTTAGTAGCTGTAATCACACCAACTGACGTCCTACTATACCTATCTTTGTGTGTATTAGTCTGATGAATTGCACATTTTATTCTTAACACTTGAGCCATGATTGATTTTATGGCACTCTGCAATTCTCTATCAATTGCTAAATTTTGTTTGCCTAGTTTGCAATCTATTCCTCACTGGATTCTGCCATCCACCTGCCGTTAGTTTCAACTTCATCGTTTCACCAGAGGAGGAAGCTTTTTCATACTAATTTTTATTTTTGCTCTACGTGTATGCCTCAGTCTCTATTGCTTTAGTTGAGTTTTCTTTTTCCAATAATTGCTATGGTATGCACCATTTTTTTATGTCTCAAATGTGGGACAAATATAAAAAGTTGCATCAGCTTTTTTTCATATAAATATAAGGTCGACTAGTTTGAAATTGAAGTTTGACGTTTCGGGACGTCCCTTCGAATCATCAGAAAATAAAGGAAATACTATTAACTACAAAAGGAAAAATTTATTTAAACGTTTCTTAAACCTAAAGCTTAATGTGGAACGAGATGCTGGCAGTGTGAGGTGTAAAGCGTGAATGACCGGGGCAAGTTTCGACAGGCCTAACGTGAATGCTCGTACAGGCCGGCGATTAGGAAGAGGCAGCTGGGTACAGTCAGTGGAAGTACAGTTGAAGGAGAAAGATGCCTGTGCCTGTGTTTCTACATACGCTGAGATTTTAAATTTTCCAATGTTTTAAGCATACCAAGGTGCTCTATTCACCTGTACAAGTATTCATTCACGTTAGGCCTCCCGGAACTTGCCCCGGTCATTCACGCTTTACACCTCACACTGCCAACATCTCGCTCCACATTGAGCTTTAGGTTTAAGCAACGTTTAAATAAATTTTCCCTTTTGTAGTTAATAGTATTTCCTTTATTTTCTGATGATGGGAAAGGACGTCCCGAAACGTTAAACTTAAATTCTAGACTAGTCGGCCTTAGATTTGTATGAAATTTTCCTTTTTTTTTTTTTTTTGTTTTTAGAATATATGATGGAGTATGGTGTTGATAACTTGTATCGAGTTGCTTATTTGTATAAATAAGGTACAACTTACGAAAATAAGTGTGGTTATATTTGTGTGAAATATTCACATGTGTCACTGCCCTGGACACTACTGTCACCCTACATTTCTTTCATCACTTCTCTCACTTCGAAGCAAGGAATAGACTGTCAACCTTTACGTGCTCTCGCGAGGCAGACGAGGGTCCCAATCTGAGCGACTCAGCTGCGACGGACTCATTCGTAGCTTTAGGCTTGCATTGTTGTCGGGGCTGCCGCACGTCTGGCTACAGCTGTCCTTGCCTTAGCAGTTTCTCTTGACATTCTATCGGGTTTTCAGCCTGAGAGCCTATTTGTATGTAAAATAATGAAGCGTGCGTTAGAAACTGTTGAATGATTTTCTACATACGCTGAAATTTTAAAATTTTCCAATGTTTTAAGCATACCAAGGTGCTCTATTCTCCTAAGAAATCTCTTTAGTTTTTTGTTTCTGACAGTTGGAAAATTTACCTCTCTACTTAAGTGCCGTCTATTGCATGAACTAGCATTTAGACTTCGAAAACAACCGCAACAAGCTTGGGAGCTATATTTAGCCAATACTAAAATAGCTAATAAATTTCGAACAAGCATCTATAGTCTATATACGCAAATGTGTACTGCTTATTGAAGAAAACAGCAAAGAAGTTTTATTTTAGTTCATGACGAAGTTGTTGCCTGTCTGCAACCTGGCTTTCTATTGAGAAGCGATACATTTCTGAAAATAAGGTAGACTGTTGTAAAATTATTTCTTAATATTCGCAAGTGATGTGTGTGGATATACGCTCCTGAGTAATTAAGGAAATATGTTTATTGTTATTTGCCGTTGACTTCGCTTAAGCTTCACTATCTTCCATTATTGATATGTTTGCTAAATATTGTTTTTTTTTATTAATTTACAATGTTGCTCGGGTATGTGTGTGTCGCGTAGGCTTTCTTGCAACCTGGTGGTAGAGTTGTGGCTGCTCTTACGTACCATTCGCTGGACAAAATAATCTTCAAATCTTAGCTTATCACATTGAACAGAGGGTCACACATCTCTTGAAGCTTTGCGATGCCGACAAAAACTGTGTTCGTCATGTCCTCATTTACATTGTCTGAGAGGATATAGTTCGTTTTTTTCTCAGTATTTTCCAAACTGCTTTACAACCAACTTGGTATGTTGTTGCTCTAAGGCTTGCTAGATTATGTTTAAGATGGTAATACCTGGTTGACATGTAACTATCATCCATTGTATGCACCGTACATTGATGCTACTCTCAAAGCGAAATTACTATAACCTGCGTAGCCACAGTAAGGCCGGGGCTACACCGAAGCAATAAGCGACGAGTAGCGCAACAAATTTGCTGCTTGAAAAACGACGAACCTTCGAGCACCACTATCAACTGGCCGCACCAACGCAACATAAATCGCATGTCGTACCGTCTCCCTATGCAACATGCTACAAATTATCGTGCGATTTTATAGCAGGCGCTGACCTGACTTAACTGTAATCTGACTGCATTTACCAATAATTGTTGGCAAATATTTTTGTGCATGGCTAAGAAAATTGAAGACATCGAACAGACCCAAAAATAATACGCTGAGAAAAACATACAAAGTGATTCATCGATCAAAAGTATAGATCCCTTGGCAGATTCAGCTGTACAACACCGACTGCGCAGTTTAATCACTGAATTCTATATCAATATAATTAGCCTAGTCTCTGTGTTCCTTCATTTATGTATTTTCTTTCTTTCCAGTGGTAGAGAAAGGCTGTTCTTACAAAACATAACATTTAAGCGTGACCAAGTAATTGGTTGGCACCCATGGTGCAAATACTGACATCAAGGGACCACGCCTGACGAACAGATATTTGGCCATAACCAAACAAGTCTTAAGTAATTAAATATACTAGGTGTTGAATTACCACTATTTGGCTCATACATAGATATTTTTCACACTTTTCCTTAGAGCATTTATATTCTAAACAAACGCTTACTGCATCTTATAGCAGTCAAAGAAATACACGTTGGTAACTACGCCCTACGAAACTATGCCAGTTATCGCCATGCTCTTAATTAGATCACAAGGGTTAATTTTCCTCATGAAATTCTTAATGGTACTTCTCATTAACGAACTTTACTAGCTTTAGTGATGCAAATTGCAATAAGTGTACTATCAAGTGTTTAATAGGTAATGATTAGACACCAGAAGAAGCAAATGTATTTCAAACAATTGTTGACAAGTCGTGTCTGTTTTGCCTGGAAGTACGAGTTGTGTCCCTATCACTTGGAACTAAATCTCATTTTTAAATTCTATGAGCTATACTTCTACTCGTCAACGGTAGCTTCAAAAGTTTTTTCAAGTCAGTCCTACAGCATTCGACAATTTCGGTATGATATTGTCAAATGTATGCGGCTACTTTACTGAAATTGCTACAAATTTAAAGGCTCAACTCTGCAGGATCTCAGCAGCAATTTGTTCTCATAGTGATAAGCATGTCTTGTTTATGAGTTACTGCATAGATCAGAAATTGTAAACTATTCTGGATAGACGCTCCCTCTCAAAAGATTTTAGTCGCCTTAAAATGAGCAGTAATACATAATGGGAACTGTGATAAAACATCTCGAAGTTAATATCGTATGACAGACAACTGCGTTGGAGTGCACAACTTCAGCGACAGATGTGAGCACATCAATTACATTTTTTTTGAAACGCACTGAGCTTTTGCGCCTGTTTTCTTGCCGATAAGAAGCTATCAGTAAAGCATTACCGTCTTCAAAATTCAGCTCTGTTTACCTAGAATCGCAGCTTTGTTGAGTTCACGCTGAGCAACTTTCAGACGTACGATTCATGTTGCGTCAGTTTGGTGTGGGCGGCAGAGCAACGTCGGTTGTTGCGAGATGCGTCAAGTCAGACCCGAAAATTGTATCGCGTTGCGTTGATGGGTCCCCGGCCTTATAGAAGATATCTTACGTCGAAGCATGTTTTGGCTTGATGGAAAGTCGCTCAACTTGGGAAGCTTACCTTGTCATGCCCTGATTTTAAGCCCGAACCGCCGTCATGTGCCGTTTTGTATTTGTGGTACAAGAGGTCGGGCACGTTGCTAAATTAGAAATTATAGCGTACTTTTTGTGCTGACACTGCGCTAATTACGTCGTTTCTCTCTCATTGAACAAAATATAGACCACATATATCGGTGGTACAGGCTTTCGCAGATAGCGTGCGGTGGTTATTCACGTGAGCTGGTGCTGTCTTTACATAAAACTACGTGCAAGCTGCACCCAGTGTGCAACAAATTGCTGAGTGGGCTCTATATGTACAGGAACGTATTGGTGTGTATTCGCCTTCGTTACAGCTCACTTCCTTCTCCCTAAGAAAATCGCTCTAACTATCATGAACTGACAACATAGCTCAGTAAAGAGCTTTCGTAAAATTGTTTTTGGGCTGTCAATTTACTTGTTCAACTTCATGTACGCGTGCCCCTCTGAGGAATTTTCTGGCGGACAATGTCCCTGCAAGAATATGTTTGGGCGTCACGCCCAATGTCAACTTATGTCCTTTTACAAGGGATGTTTTATCTTGTCGCAGTTTCTGTTCATAAGGTCAATTTGTGGATCTTTCCTACGGACTGCTATCTGCTCGCGTGTGGGAGGCCACAGAAAGGGCCCTTTGCACGAGAGTTTCTTTCGTCTCTGAAATGTTTGCGCCTCGTTTCCCAGCTAGTGGTAGCGCACTGACCAAAATTTGAGACAGAGAAATCCTGGGGACGAGTTGGCCGTTTAATCCAGACTATCCGACAGGAATGCTGAGCTAAAGCATCTTACCTCCGGCGCGCTAGTATACTTTTTTTTTACTGCTATTACTCATACTCCTGTGCGTGTGGTTAACTGAATTTAAATTAGCTGCTAACCAAGGTATTGGAAGTATTGCATGCGCTATATAATTTGATGCGGTCGTTTAATAATTTACGGAAAAGTAATAGTAAAATACGGCACATTTCATAAGTAGTTGACAGGCGTACAGTAACGTTACCAAAGTCTGTACGTCGCCGATTTTGTACTTTCTTAGACGTTTGAGTATCAGTATGCAGAACATTGCATTAAGGTTAGATTGAGTACCAGAAGGTATTTGTAGTTGGTTTAGTAATTCTGCTGGAATGTTATCGGACCATCACCTCTAAAAATTAGTTTTTAGTAGACGTGGTGAGTTACTAGCACTTAGGTAGATCACGTCCGATTCGACATCAGCTCTGCACGGAATATTCTTCTGATTAGCAAGTCTCATTGAAGTCGTTTGATATTTCTTTTTGCTGCCATCTCTGAGCCTAGCATTCTTCTTTCGTTTGTTAGCAGCTTACTCGACAGCTGAAGTCATTTCTGCTCTAGCTGTCTGTTCGGCATTAGCCTCCATTTCATTGACTTATTGTGCTATATTATTCGATTTTCTCAGTGTAATGACTTGCCTAATATTAACCCAACATCTTGCCTCTGAGGGCAGCAGTCATTTGTATAAATTCAAGACGTCTATGGTTGAAATGTTCCAGGTTTTATGCTGTAAATGTACTTCACGTCACCTCTTCGTACTTCACTACGAAGTCGATTAATTTTGTGGCACTCTGTAACGTGTGGTAAACATATAAACTAACAATAAGGGTACTTGCTGTTTATATCGTTAGTGAGACAATGACTAGACTAAGTAGCTCAGTGTGATTGCGACTATTTGAACAAAAGGAATATTAGTTGACTTCAGTATTGGGAGAATTTTGGTGGTTTGAAATTTAGTTTGTTGGTTTGCGTACGGAGGTGTAACCTATTCTAATTTATAAACGATTTTTAAATAAAGAAGAAATTCCTTGGTATTTATTAAATTTCATCTTTTTTATGACTGTCCACCAAGTCATTACTACGCTAAAATATTATATTTTCAATTTCTCTGCCAACTATTTATACTATCTTTATAGAACACCCCTTACAAAAACATCCCGAACTAAAATAAAGACGGCTGCACAATTATTCTTTATTACAAAAACTATACAAATATTTACTCGCAACCAGTATATTTCTCAAAGTTTCTACGCTTCTTTTGTTCTCTCTCTGCTGCTCTTTTCTTCAGCTGGGATAGCTCCAATTTCAGCCAAAAGTTTCTTCTTTCCTTCGAAGTAATCCCTGTACCACAATATTGTTTCTCTCTTCCGCTCTACAGTAATATACGGGTTCTTACTGAGGCCGACACACACGAGCTCCATGAAGTGAGCAATGGGCCCCTTCTTGGGGCACCACGGGGACAGATAACGCTCCAAGAAAATGTGGTCTTGGAACCCCACTTTGGCTTCGTCTTCCATGCCTGAAAAAAAAAATGGGCAGAGTTAGAAGATGGACAGTAGAAACGAATAGCACCTCCCATAGATAAATAAATTAATAAGTTAGTGGACTTGTAGGCAATGGCCAAAATTCTGTTTATGGTAGGAATGACTGCTTTAATCCACAAAAAAAAAACTAATATAGCACATAGTTGTGCCCAGGGTTGCGGAGTCGGATGGTTCAACGTCCAACTCAGTCTCCTGACCTTCCAGAATTTCCGACTCCTCAAGATTTTCCCACTCAGACTCCTTGGTCCATGAAGTACCAAGATATTTGATGTAAACATTAAACATGTCCAGATAATTTTAGCTAGTATAAACATATCAAGTTAAAGATGCTAGGTGTATTGTACAGATAGGTACAATATTTTGCATCATTTGGGACATTAAATTAATTTGGGTAAAACTTTTGCTCCTTGTACATACATTATGGGGGGGAGGGCAAAATACTCAATTTTCCACCGATTGTTCTGGAATTTGCATAGTATATGTATTTTTGAAAAAGAAACACATTTTGCTCTCACAAATTTTCTTCATTTAGGCCTTAGTTTTTTAGATGATGGAAATATATTCATATATATCTATGCATTTTTTCAAATTTCAAAAGAATAGAACTCAATGAGTTTTCATGCTACAATAAAAACAAAATGACAGTTTTGGAATCCTTGCAACATTCTTAAACAAATTACCGAGCTGGCCTTTCCATTTTCTATTCTGTCCGATCACTATCTAACTAAAATATAAGGGAAAAAATCTGTTTTAAGCTGCGTTGAAAAAACAAATTAGGTCAAAAATGGAAAAATCCTGCTCTATGTCTCAAGGATTCCAAAACTGTCATTGTTTTTATTCTAGCATGAAAACTCATTGAGTTTTATTCCTTTGAAATTTAAAAAAAAATGCATAGGTATATATATATGTATATATTTCCATCATCTCAAAAACTAAGGCCTAAATCAAAAAATTGTGGAAGCAAAATGTGTTTCTTTTTCAAAAATACTTCTACTATGCAAATTTCAGAATAATCTCCAAAATTGATTCTTTCGCCTCACCCATGCCCCCCTCACATAATGTACCAGGTGCGAAAGTTCTACCCAACATTTTGTCAATGGCCTCATCATATGGAATAGGAAAATCATGGTAGCTATAGCTATAAAAGAGAAATGTAAAAAAATATCCACATTTACAATTTTTTTTTCAAACCTGTGACTGAAAATTCAGAATTGAATGATATTTGTTTATAAATGGGATTCCGGAGTCGGGCTGAAAATCCCGACTCCTAGAGCAAGTAAAATTCCGATTCCGCAACCCTGGTTGTGCCAAACATTAATCTGTGTAGCAAGAATAACAAATTCTTAAATAAGCTGTTTGAGCCTCCCAGACACAACTATGGTATTTCCAGAGAGGAAAAGGAAGGGATATATAGTAGGTATGTCGATATAAACTTGGAACCCATGCACGAGGGTGTTCCACACAGGATCAACGTGCAAAGGAGAACAAAGCACTATCAGCCCGAGTACGAAAAGTGAAGGAAGTACGTGGGCACGAAAGAAAGACGTTCAAAGCTAACCTACAGGGTCCCTCTGTGAGCGCTGCTCCCCATAACATCGCTAGAGAGAATACACATTCATCATAGCAGTCTAAGGTGCATACAAGGGTTTCAAAAGTACACAAAAAGGATACAAATACAGAAAAGGAAAAAATGCAACTAAGGACTGAACAAAAAAAAAGCAGACACAGCAGCAGAAAAATGATACAAAGCAAGTGCAGTTGAAGCAAAAGGATGTTAAGTAAACACAGAAGAAAAATGCAGAGTAGGCATAGGAGAAAAAGGATGTAAAGTAAGCACAGGAGAAAAAGGAAGTAAAGTAAACACAGGAGAAAAAGGATGTAAAGTAAGCTCAGGAGAAAAAGGATATAAAGTAAGCACAGAAGAAAAAGGATGTAAAGTAACCACAGGAGAAAAAGGATGTAAATTTAAGCACAGGAGAAAAGGGATGCAAAGTAAGCACAGGAGAAAAAGGATGTAAAGTAAGCACAGGAGAAAAAGGATGTAAAGTAAGCACAGGAGAAAAAGTATGTAAAGTAAGCACAGGAGAAAAAGGATGTAAAGTAAGCACAGGAGAAAAAGGATGTAAAGTAAGCACAGGAGAAAGGTAAGTTTAACAGGAGAAAAAGGATGCGAAGTAGTAGGCACACAAAGAGAAATGGGAAGCAAAGTAAGCATACAACGGGAAAGGGGATGCAAAGTAGGGATACAATGGGAAAAAGTATGCTAAGCAGGCATACGATGGGGAAAAGGTTGCCAAGTAGGCATACAATGAAAACAAAGTAGGAACTGAAGACGAAAAAGGATACGAAGAAGGTACAGAACCAAGAAAGAAAGCAGAGTAGGTACAGAAAAAGGATGCAGAGTAGGCACAGAAGTAGAAAAAAGATGCAAGGTAGGCATAACAGAATAAAAAGATGCAAAATAGACATGTACGTGACACAAATTAATAAACACGTCTGCATGATACTACCTATTGGGTCCCAACATAGTAGAGAGGTTACCTCAACACGCCAGACACTTTCGAAAGTAATAATCCTTCAGAAACAATACTAACCAAACTCATTATTAATGGGGAACTGCCAAATTTTGCCCTGTTCAGTCCACTGCATGAGTTCCTGGAAGTGAGAATCGGGAGCACGACCCGTACTGAGCCGGAGATCTCGTGCCACCTGAGCCTCCCATGTGGGCAGCAGAGGGGCAGCAGGTGTCACCTCAGGCTTAGCGGGAGGGAAGATGTTCAGTGGCGCAGCGTCGAAGAGATTGGTCGGAGTAAAACCACTAGAAAACAAGAAAATCAACATTATAAAGCGCGCACAAATTTTTGAAGATTTAACAATGGACTTAACACAGGTCTCGGTAGTAAAGTTTATTCTTTGAAAATCAAACCTCTAACGTGTGGAAATATTCTTCCCTAATCCCAGTTGTTGTAATAGGTACCGTACATACTGTAAAAACTTGCGCAGAGAAAGTGAAAACGAGCTCATAGGAAAAAAAGTGGCAGGAGCTCCTGGCACTACACCCATGGAGCAACAACTAAGCAATGTTAACTATGGTACAGTACAAGTAAATCAGGAAAGTACTTGGTGCGTCAATCGATAAATTCCTATGTACCTTACAGCAAAAATGAGAGTTAAAACTTATGTATTTTGAAAGCCTTTGGGAGACATGCTGCATCACTACTGCTAAGTCAAACAAATAGTGTGGAAATTATCGCAAAGTACAATGTATTCAAACTATATGCGGTCAGCGACTCTAAATTTTATATACTTAGCAACTCTAAGGGATATGCACTACTTTTAAGGCTCATATACAAGATTTTAATCAGTGAATAAAAGAGGATTCTAAAATATATTCCCTGTGTTCCGAATACTGTATAGGCCAACCTCACAACTTGACTAAATCAAAACTCGAATAAACAGACTAACTCAATACTTGAACAGTTTCCTCGTTACCCGATCTCTATCTTAGGGTATCTGTAGTAGACTCCAAGATCGATTTTGTAAGCACAGTACTAGTAGCCAGTAGAGATTTTACTAGCGCTTCAACGGCACACTGCCTATATCGAGGTGGCTGACCTATTCCCGCTAGACTTCTACCTTCTTGTATTTCGTTTCCTTTCCCTCTGCGGCGTAGCTGAGCGAAAGCGTTCAGCCGCGCCCGGGGGTTGAAAATGCTCAACTTGCACTTTTTTCCTGTCAGTAGCGCACTGACCACTCTGAGACCTACCGGCACAAAAGCCGAGACAAAAATCTTTGAGAATTCAAAACGCGCCCTAGTCGGGGCACGGGCCTGTGGTTAAACACAGGAATAGTTCGGCGCGATATAGGCAGTGTGCCACTGAAGCGCTAGTAAAATTTCTACTACTAATATATCGCGCCGAACTATTCTTGTGTTTAACCACAGGTTCGTGCGCCGCTAGGGCGCGGAATATGTCTACTTTATATTAAAAAGTAGTTGTAAGGAGGAAATTATTATTAATTTTACATATAGTATATGTAATTCACAAAGAAAAGGGCAGAGCCGTGGTTGACGATAGCATGAATCGTAATAGATTCATAACAGCTTGTGATAGAGGTCACATCTGATAAGAAAAGTCTTAAGGGCATTTTTGTTGAATTGGCTGCTAGGTCCCTCAGAAAGCATTCCTCGGCGGATGGAGTCAGCATCCAGAACATATAGGTCCGGATAGCAGTCCCTCCGCTCGTTGAAGAAAGTTGGACACTCGGCCGAGACCGAGCAGAGGGAGCAGACTTTCCGTACACACTTCCCTCCTCCAATGACTATGAAGTCCTCTTCTTCATAGCGGAAATCGAGCCCTTGAAGGTGGCCCCGGTCCTGTTCAGAGACAAGCCAACCTGGCGCCGTTTCGAATCACCCCTTCACCAAGCGTTTACTGGTACGAAGTGTTTTGTTTTAATTGGTAAAGGGACGTTTTGCAACTAGTGACATGGATTTGATCTCTGGGATACAATTAGTATAATTGTATTCAAGCTGAACTGTACCTTCCCGTGGTGGTACCGTTAGTATACCTACTTAACATCTCTTTTCTTTATTACTTCAGATATAGTTATTTTCTTGTTCCATCACAATCTGAAATGTAGGTAGAACCAACGCAGTCAGTGCCCGGTCCTACCAGACTGTGTTTTTCCCTTTTATTTGCTTATTTTGTGTTTCTGACATTTTGATAGAATGGAGGTCCCCGTCCGCCTGCAGGGGAGGACCCTTCGCGCCCCCCCCCTCTTTTCTGCCTATGAATGACGGCCCGGCCCCCCTTAATGGACTTGGACATGAACGAAGAAACCTTCGAGCCGCCAGAGCACGTCCCGTCGGGGCAATCCGCCGCAAGTGTAGGTGCGGGCACTGCGCCGAGTTCCGACCACGGACGAACTGATTATGAGATGTTGCCGTACCAGCCCCCCGGGACGCACTGGCAGCAGGGTGGGCGGTAAGCGCCGACGCCGGTCGCGGCGGCGAGATCGCAGGCAGCTAAGGCAAGAAGATTCGAATTTCCTATTCAATTATGGAGTCCACAGAGACTTTAAACGCTTCTTTGATATCTCTACCAAATAGGGAGACGACATCAGCAGTATAGATATCATAAGAGCTTACAACAACTTGCTGCGGACACTGGGAGGTAAGCCTGCCAAGGTCACCGAGACGAGGGCCGGCACACTCCTGGTCGAAGTAAAAAAACGAGCAGCAATCGAAAGCAATGACGAGCGTGAGGATGCTAGGGGGAATTGAGGTCTCCGCCGCCACCAATGATCGCCTCAACCAAATCAAAGGCACGTTCTACTTCCTTAATAAGCCAAAATACACCGACGGAGATCTCCTCCAGCCCTCTCAGAGTCCGGAGTGAAGAGAGTTTATAGGGTGAAGAAGAAGGAAAATGGTAGACATTGATACTCCCATTTATATCCTCCTCCTCCGCAGTGGAAATTGGCTGGGTGAAGTGCCCAGTACAGCTCTATATTCTCCGCCTTCGCCGCTGCTTCAAGTGCCAACACTATGGACACGGAGCAAAAACGTGTCGTAAAACAACCCCAATATGTCAAAATTGTTCAGGACCCCAGCACCAACAACCATGTACCGCACCAACCAGATGTGCCAGCTGCAGTAAACCTCACCCAGCAAACTCATCAACTTGCAGTGTTTTCAAATATGAACAAGAGGTCCTGGCTACCCAGGCGGCCAAGGAGCACGTTAGTTACGGAGAGGCCAGGAGACTGGTGGAGAGCCGCCCGGCCCGACCTGGCACGTCTTACGCTCGCGCTCTACGTGACTCTAGCGAGAGTGCGAGCGGTGCCCTGGACCCACCGGTGCGACGAAGGGCGCCGCCCCGCGCGTTTCTGGCTGATGGGGCAACACAGACAGAGAGATCAGCCCAGGAGGCACCTGGCGCTGCTGGGGCTTGGGCTGCCGGTCCTCCCTCTGTGCCCGTGACCACGTACCCCGCTGACGCCCGCTCTGCGCTCCCAGTTTTTCCCTCAGCTCCGGTTTGTGATACTGCATGTTCTCCCGCCGCGACTGCGGCTACAGCTGTGGTTGCGCCCACTGTACCCTCTGATGACATTGTTGCGCCTACTGGCACGTCCTCTGTCGGGGAGGCCTTGACTGAGGCGGACTATATCTTGAGTAAGTGTGCCCACCGTCCTTGCGGCACCTACTTCTCCTCTCGGCGAGGTCTTTGCCCCTGCGGTGCCGGTCGCCGCTGGGGCCGATGCTTCCGCCGCTGGTGCTGGCGCGGCCCGCGCTGGCTCTGCCGAGACTGCCTCTGAACTTGTGGCCCCTGGCTCTGCCGGGGCCGTGTCTGCTTCTGCTGCGCCTGATTCTTGTGGCTCTTCTGGAGCTACTGCTGTCTCTGCTGCGCCTGTGGCCTCTGTCTCTGATGGGGCTATTTCTGCCTCTGCTGCGCCTGCGGCTTCCGGCTCTGCGGCGGCTGTTTCTGTTGCTTCTGGCTCTGCTGGGGCTGTTTCTGCCCCTGCTGCGCCTGTTGCCAGTGCTTCTGCTGGGGCTGCTCCTGCTTCTCCCGCGCGTGCTGCTCCCGGCCCTGTCGGAGCCGTTTCTGTCTCTGCTGCGCTATTGCTTCCGGGTCTGCTGCGTCTGTTGCTTCCGGCTACGTCGCAGCCCAAGTGGCTGTGCCTCGGGGAGGGGACGGACCGGACAAACATAAACCGGATAGACCTACACAAAAATAAAAAAAAGAAAACCACTACGAAACAAACACAATCAGTACGACCAAAGACTTTTACAGCTGGTAAAAACGATGGAGCGCTCCCGCGGAAACGCTTTCCAAGCAGCGATTCATGCCCCACAACAAATTTTGTACTTTTTAAGATTCCGAAGAAACAACAGAATTTCCGTGGAACGTCTCGGGCCCACACGGGACGAGCAACGTCACATGTAGCCGGAGCGCGACAAGACTCCGACCGACAGCATCGTTCAAACGAGCGGCGTACGTCCTCCCAGGGCCCGGGTACGAGCGGGGGACGAGCCTCGTTGACCGCGGGCCGCGGCGTGTCCTCCGGGCACCGCACGGGGTCCTATAATATAAAATGAGACAAATTCCGCGCCCTAGCGGCGCACGACCCTGAGGTTAAACACAGAAATAGTTCGGCGCGATATAGGCAGGGTGCCACTGAAGCGCTAGTAAAAATTTGTACTACTACTACTCGGCCATCAAATGCAAGACAGTGAGAGGTACGAGGCAGTCGTCGCAATACAGTTGCGGACGCTTTATCAGCGCATAGTCGTGAGTAAGTCTCGTGTGCCCATTATGTAGGCGGCACAGGACGACGTCTATTCGGCGGTCGTCGCTATTTAACGAGTGTCACGTCTCGGCAGGGGACAGCCTGGTTTGCCGTGGGTAAATCCGACAGGGCCACCTGCCTCGACTCCTCGTCGGCGAGCTCATTGCCCGCGACGTCAACACGGCCAGGCACCCAACTGATACGCACGGACTTTCCATTTTCTTGTAATTGTTGTATCGTAGTTACTACTCGGTTGATGACGGGGTGGATTTTTATGCACATTATTTGTTCTATATTAGCACGTTCAATATAGACTAGCTGCACTCGTGAACATTTCACGGTCTGGCGGGGCCTTTCAGGTTGGACCCCAGGAAATTCTAGGGTAATGAAAAAATATCAAGTTTTATAGTGTACTAAACTGCCCGTGACCCCATTGGATCGTTATCACTATTTTTTCCTTTTGCAAAAGTCAAGAGTTATTTAGCTGGTCATAGACAACGCGCTATTTGTCCCCGTTCACTCCTACTCCTGGCCGTGTGTGTTACCATCACCATCTCCTTTGCTTTGAAAGCTATATTCAACACCGCCTGTGAGCAAGGGAAATGTATATGTGACGTATTGTCCAATTGTATTGCCCGTATCACCTTTAAATTTAACTCGCACATTCATGCAACCGAGCTCGACTTATTCTTCCGTATCATGGATACAATAGGACTATTTATCTAACTTCTTGCTGTTACTGATGAGCATAACACACGAAAGAACGTAGGAACAAAGTTATTAATATTATAGATTTTTACAGTTAAATCAGTGAAATGTCGGGTTTTGTCCAAGAACCTTTCGTCTAATAAAACATTGTAGTAAGCAAATGCGAGGTAACATTGACGTTTATCAATTTAAATACATTAGAATGTCCGCGCTTTCAAAAATAACTGCGAGGAATTTCTGATGGATCTTCTTCACTCGTCATGCTTTCTTTAATACCACTGCCAACTTGTAGAGACAAGAGAGATGAGCGTTCACGGCTTTACAACTTCTAAGCAACGAAACCTTACTTTTCTTTCTCCGATACAGAGAAAAATCAACTGTTTTTCCAGGCAGTCAAGCATCACTCAAAATATTAATTTCCATTCGGCATCACGAATACGTCAGAATATGGCATACTGTAGGTCCAATTTTTTGTTCAGTGAAAAGCTGTTTTCATCGACGATTGAAATGAGAGTTGGCAGAATTATTGATACATTGAAACTATCTGTACCAAGAAACTTAGAATCAGAATACATAAGAGTCCTAAAGGAAGTTTCAGCCACCACCAGAGCTTTGATTTCAACTTTGTCAATGCAAGAAGTGCATTCAACTATAAGGCTGTCATATACATTTGCCATAGTCTGCAACCTGACCTAATTTTTGCCGCTCTGTTTTCTTAAAGCGTGATAGAATATGGGTTGATAAATAAACAACAAATAAATAAACGGCAAATAAATGAAGAGATATATACACATCGGTCTTTAATTATATTGCAAACTTATTAAAAAAAAGTCTGTTATTGCGCATTTCATTGAATTTATCGTTGCATGAAGTATCTATAATATTAATAGCGTTGTTCCTTCGTTCGTTCCTTCCTTCGTGTGTTACGCCTGAATTCAATGTTTAGCTCGCATTTGGCATTACATGCGAAATCCAGTATCTGTGCTACAGCTAACGCGAGAGGCAAATATATTGGCGATTTTCGTCGTTCATTCTTCATTGTTTTGCGCTTTATTGAGTTCAGGAAGCTGGCGTATCTGTGATACGGCTGATGACTAA
>LQNS02000224.1:1045077-1057005 GCA_001587735.2 Parhyale hawaiensis
CAGAGCTGCTGTAACAACACTACAATACAAGAACATAGTGCATTACCAAAATGAAATGTTATGCTGCACACAGTGAGCACGTATGACTGCTGCAGCTCAGAGCCGCTCTTTAGAAAAGTTAAGTATAGAAAAGCACGTCACTGATTCTAACTTTGGAAACGAAAAAGGCAGCGTGCAAAATACGTGAGGAAGAATCAGATCGATATCAAGTGCAAGTGTACAAGACAAATTTTTCTAAAACCAATTTTTTAGAGAATTAAAAAAAAGCTTTGTAGGATACGCCAATCAACTTCCGAGTAAAAAAAAGTTATACTTGCTGTTAAGGTGATCAATATGGTTCTAAAATCATTGAAGCAAAGACGCAGGAAAAACTTAAAACAGGTGTGAGAGATGCCAACTTTTCTAATGTTAGTAGCTGCGATGCGGCACGCGTCATAAATTAACAGCTATATGGTTAGTTGCCTGGCGGCTACACATACAGTGACGCAAGGAAAATATTGCGCGTGTACAGCTCACAAGAATGGAGCGAGCAAATGAGGCGTTAGTAAAAAGTATAGAAGAGGGTATCTATTACCCCTATACGATAGAGTTTACTCAAGTAAACAAACTGATTTACATATTAATGAGACGAAGTTCAATCTATAAAGGTTGAGCTAACTTAAAAACTAAAGTTTATATGTATCCACACGAAAACGGAATAAAGCTCATCATTACTCCTTTCATGATCAGGAGAAAATGTTGAACAGAAGCATAAGGTAGACAAAAAATGCCTCTTAGCAACACATTTTACCAAATAAGCGAATAAAAATATAAACAAAGTTAACGAATCGCAACGGAACTTCAGGCTATGTGCGTAGACATTTTTTGTGAAAATATGATTTCAATATACGAATAAGAAAATTAGGCATGTGTATTTCCAGCAGAAAATGGCATATTTGAGCTTAAAATCAATGGAATGTGCAACAGAATGCAGAGGGTATCAGAGAACAATGCCACATGTGAGCTGTACAATGGCGAGGTTTGACAGCGGCTGCACCATTAACGTCCGAACGCTCTCCTCCAAGGAGCTTCTATAAAGAGGAGGGAGCCAGGAGCTTCGCGGGTGAAGCTCAAGAGTCTCTTGTGGCTGTCAGCCAGTTGCAGTATGCGCCAATTGCATATCAGTAAAGAGTCGCTTATGGCTGCTGCGAGTTGCGTATGCACCAATCGCGTATCAGTACATCGGTTTGTCTACTGCTCCCCCGTCACTGCCACCAATTAGATTCATGAACGCTTCTCACAGCCATTAGAGATCTGGTTGACTCGCTGGCGAATCTGTGCATGGGCCGCAGGGCTCCGTCCTCCTCTACTGAAGCTCCTTGTCTCACTCCCGCTATACAATAATGCACATTTTGTTGGGTTTTTCCTGGTTGGTCTCTCACGCGTAGATAGGATACAGAGAAGTATGTCTGTCCAGTTATTATTTTGAGGGTTTTACCGTCGCAGCCGAAAGAAGAACGATACTACAACGGCAAATAAATTGTAAAACTTGAATAACTTACCGGGTTTATATTATCGAGGGGATTTCACGACCCAAATTGGATCGGTTGAGCGATGTTCAGTTCTACACTCTGGCGCCGGGTCACATCCCGCGACCTAAGGCTCATATTATTATAATCAAATTTCACGCCGAATCAGACACAAAGACTGTATAACAGCGATACATTTTTAAAAGGGTATGAAGTCTGAGGAGAGTTAAGCATTTAAAGGTGCGGTAGTAAAAGTTTCGCAAGAGGGTTTTCATTAGATTGTAAAAATTTATAATGTTCGAGAGGTTTTGCCAAAGTTAGAGTGACTGTAATAGGTGAAGGGCGTATGAGGAACGTTGAAGAGGTCCTTGATAGTTTGTAATTTCTCCACAGAAGATTACCGGGTTTACACGGAGCGAAATTTCCAGTAGTGTATTTTTCTGATTCTCTATACAAAGACTCTGTCCAGTCGCTCCTGAACCATACACAAGATGTGCAGAAGCTGGCGTTGATCTAACACAGAAATAGCATGAAAGAACTCGACTGAGAAATAAATTCTTCAGAGTAGAACCGCGCAGGGAGTCTCAAATGTATATATGAACTGATCAAAAGAAAGCAAGGAGAAAATATAAATGTAGTAGATCAACAGAAACGTGGGACCAACGCAAGGGGCGGGTATTCCCACACTGGATTAACGTGCATGGATACAGCTAGGTGATGATGAAGTACAAAAAAGAGAATAGTGTGGTGTGCTAGCGCAGCGATTCTAAGCCGCGTCGCGACGAAGGTCAAATATTTTGTCTCAGCATTTCTGCCGGAAGGTCTGGAGTGAAAGGAAACTCCCATGAGTGAGATCTGTATCTCAAATTTGTCAGGTGTACCCCTTCTGATAGGAAATATGGCGCGAGCATGTCTAACTTTACACGGCTCGGCCGAACGAATGCGCTCAGTCATAAGGGACACGGCAAGAAAACGAAAAGAGAAGAAGACAGAAGAAGGAAACACCTATGCGGTAGGTCCCTTCCGTGCCTCCCCCCACACGGGAGCAGATAAGAGTCCCATAGGATGGGTCGCTTACCACCATTCGGCGAACCACGTCGCAGAACAGAAGAGGAAATATTAAGAAGCTACCTAACATTACAAAACTAACCTCGTCAGCAGGAACTGCAGCCAGCTGCAACATCTCCAACGGAAAAGGCACTCGGGTTTGCCCCTGGGTTCGTGAGGCCCACATATATTCCATCAGAGAAAGGCTCGCCTGAAGATACCCTTGAGAGCTACAGAAAACAGAACTTCGGTATGAGTAAGAAAACGGAGGGAAACCAAGTGAGCACCCGAAAGCCTAGGTAAAGCTATGGTACCCAAGCGGGTTCAGTGGGGGCGCCTGACTTCCCATTCGACAGGGTGGCCAAACATAGATATTTTACCGTAAGGGCCATCCTACGATCCCGGAGAGACGGGACCTACGTATAATAGCAGATAGGTGAGTACTTGAGTGAGATTTAACGAACAAAAATGGAATTCAGATTTGTTTTGAGTTTCCTGAGTGAGACAGGTGCATCCTTCATAAACTTGCACGAAAACACAAACTGGAGGTACTTCCATAAGTTGTAGACAAAAATTTACCAAATTTGCTGGTAAACACGTGAAGATCGGGGCATGCGAGAGTTTGAGGTAGGTATGCCATGTCAGAAGCAGTGACTTTAGCTTTGGTTTTAGTTCTTAATGAATTAAAGTGTCATTGCCAAGGTCACACGACTTCATTGTAACTATGAACGATAGATATTTGTACTATTAATCGAGCTATTACTTCGAGGAATAAAGAGCCATGATGCACCGGTTCAATGGAGCTCAAGGCATAAGACTGAACGGGAAATCCCACAGAGGTCTTTGAAAGTAACAGGGAATATTGTTATACCTAATTTTCTACAAATATACAGTTATCTAATAAGCGATATGCAGCATCATCATCACTTTTTGATGCAACCATTCCAATGCTCACAGCTAAAGAAGGTGTTAATTGCCGGGGAAGGTAATTTCAAACTATAATGTAAGTTATTATTGCCTTTTGAGGTAGTACATAATGAACTCAGCTTTCCAATTGCCGTTAAGTTCAGATTTACACGACTTAGAAACATAATCAGAGGTGCCATTTTATGACTAGCTACCCTCACAGCTACACAGTACTTTACCGATAACAGACACTAGTTCTGAAATGAACGGGCCGTAAACGCAAGGTATAATTCAATAAATTGGGTATAAAGGGAGAACTTAGCAGACTACGGCGCGATTAACATCATCAAATCTTTTCAGCAAGGGAATCCACAGCACCGATGGATGACGCGTTTGCACAGTAAATAACGGCATTGGAATAATCACTTCATCTGATATTATTTCTTTGTGGCACAACGGCCAGTATGAGAACCTTCCGGACAACTCTCACAGGACACTAAAGAAGCTACTCTAGTAAAAATCCGGCTATGAAATGCACAACCTACTACAGCGACAATACGAACTCTGCTAACACGTTTACAACACTAGAGTAACTATACACAGAATTTGCACGAGTCTAGCTAGCTAGTTCTGGGTACGGGACATGATATTCTTCACTTCTTTGCGTTTGTATAAAAAATAAAAACGTTCATACTTTTCTGGAACAAAGGATCGTTCATGACTCTCGACCCAAGCTCTTAGCGTAAAATATGACGTTGTGCAACGAATTATACTGCTGGCACCTTTGCCAGCAGCTGCACCAAGCGACTCCAGTACGTCGGAACTCTTAGACTCTCGGACGAAGAGTGCGGCAGTTCAAGCATTTCTGCCAGGCAGGTGAATTTTTGGGGTGCTTGATCGCCGAGCCAGCATTCGGCGTTCAGACGCTATTGCGAGGTTAGGTACTCACCCGGAGCAGGAATGGGGTTGGTCGGAGGGGGACACATTGATCGCATGAGAGCCCAGTGTCCAAGAATCGGTATACGACTGCAGCCGTGCAGTCCCCTGGGAACAAGCGCGTGTGGCTTCCCAGTTGGAGTTATGATATGAAGTTGATCTCACTTTACTTCTGTTAGCTACTCGCAGAAATGCGAAGTGCTTTTCAGCAAACGGGATTGACGCTAAGCAAGCAAGAATTCACCTAACGAGTTACATTAGTCTTGGAGTGGGATGGGTTACTAGGGCCACAGGCATTAAGCCCGCCTCTCGCCGAATATTAACCACATTTGCCTAAAATAGTTTGCGCCGCAAGCGTCACTCACCACTATGATGCTTCAGGACGGAAACAGGAAAGAGACATGCAGTATGTCCGCAAAATATGGGGAACTAAAGCGGGAAAGATACAGACCATGGGAATAGAAAGTCTATAAAGAAGAAGGAAACAGCATATATGAAAACTGTTAGAAGTAGAAAAGAATACAGGCAGAGCGGGCAACTGTCAGCAAGTGAGGGGAACACAGCAGGCACCCCAATGAAGCCGTCCCGAAAGTCTGCTACCCCCAAATGTATGCATGCATCACAACAGTGAGTCAAGTCCTGATGATTAGCAGTATTGCGGGTCCAGTACTAATGATCGGCAGTTATTTCCACAAATGTATGCTTCACAATAGTGGGTTCAGTCCTAATAGTAAGCAGTTCTAATAACACTACATGCATAGCTGATGCTCTCGTTACCACAGTTATATAATGCAAAGTAATAGAGTTTTGTTACATTGTCACCTTTATCTTTACAATCAGTAAAAGTCAATCAAACTTCGTATAATTTCTGTATAGAAGCAGGAAGAATCTCAAAATCATCAACTGATGTGAAACACATTTATAAAGCACATCCCCCACCTTTTTATCATTACTTGCCGTAAAATAGTCCTCGAATGCGTTTTCGCATGATACCGTTGTTTTCACAAGCATTGAAATTTCTTTATAAGCTGCCTAGTTTCGAGCATATACGGTATTTTTGTATTCAGAAACTGAAACATGTTCTTTCTTACGGAAGGTTGGTTATCTTACACAATCAACGAGTTGATATGTGATTAATGAGGGATGTGAATGCTACAGGAGCATCAATTATAACAGAACCTCTGGGAGGTGCAGCACAGGGCAGACAGTGTCTACGGTCCTCTGAAACATGGGTACTAGTAGTAACATTCTTCTGTCGCGACAAAATAGTCCAACTTAATTATGATATGGTTATAATGCACCTGACCAATATATATTCTTCTTTTTGTCATACACAGACGGTTCCGATAAAGCAAACCATAGCATTTTCTCGCGGCATGTTCCTGCTGCAGACTAAGATACCTACTCTGACAATCAAGAGAACCCCAGTCATTTCCTACATATATATTCCCATCAAAATGATTTGAGGCTTACTTTCTTCCATTAGCACAGGATGGTCACAAATTGCTCAGCCCAACAGCATCATATGCAGGTCGAAGTTAGGGCAGCCAATATCCATAGCGCGACAGAGGTTGCGGGAGCATGCAATTTAAAGCGCCAAATGTGAAGAGCAAAGAGCTCAGAGAAGTGATGCAGACACACTTTCAGTTAATACTAGTTATAAATTTTCTACACGTACATTTTTAACGACTATTCCCAAAGTTTCAAGCTGTACCTACAAAATACGTGAATATACATCATCAGAGCAGATGATACAGATGCACTTAACATAGTTATAAATTTTCAATACATATCTAACTACAATTTTTAAGACTACTTGCAACAGTTATTCAACCTAAATTATGCTGTTCCTAAAAAATACACACTTTTGTAACCATTTACTAGTATGTCTATTACCAACAATAAACAGTTAATGCCAGAACAAAGTCTTAGTGCATGCCTGCAGCTTCACCAGAAAGTAAATAGTGAGACGGGGCGCTAAGAGCTTTGGCCAAATCAAAGATACTAAGCTACTGTCAAGCCAGGGCAGCAGAATGGAGTCGTGTACCCTATTTCTATGACTTCATCCAAGAAGCAGCATCCGTTCATTATTTCCAGTACTAATCAAGTTTTTCCTGCATCAACAACAACAACAACACTGTAGAAATTGATGACTGGGCAAATAGGACAGATATGCCGATCCACTAAGAAGTACATTATATATTTTTAAGCAAACTCTATGAAGCAATCCGATCATAGCATAAACAGCTTTTAACAAGTTTAGGCGCACTTTTACCTGCGACAACGTGCAATAATACAATCCTTAACGCTGAAGTTGATGACTACGCAACAGCATCACCATAGGGCTTGTAAAGCCGTTACTACAGCAAACAGCATCATGTTGCACTTGGTGGTGAGCCATGAAGTGAGGATGTTCCCGGTCAGAATATGAAAATGAGCTAAGAGATCAAGTGTGGATGTTTAGAAGGGTTCAGCAGACGGATGTGGGTGTTCAGAAGAGCTCAGTAGCTGGATGTGGGCCTCGAAAAGGGCTCAGTAGCCACCAGTTCTGCATGTTCAAAAGAGTTCAGTGGCCGGATGCAGGGTGCTCAGAAGGGCTCAGTAGAGGATGTGGGGTGTTCAAAAGAGCTCAGTAGCGGGGCATGGGGTGTTCAGCAGAGCTCAGTAGCGAGACGAGGATGTTCAGAACAGCTCACCAATAGGAGCACTCTGCAGCCAGAGGTCGTGCATGAAAGTGTAGAGGCTGTCACTCACTCCCACCTGCATATAAAGGTTAGGGTTTCAAAAGAGATATTCGACAGTCGTGATGAGGATATTTGCTTCAAGTATACTCTTCTACGTAACTGCAAGCTCACGGTAGTTACAGAGAGGAAGGAAGTAGGAACACGTAGTATGAGTACCACATACTACACTGGCAGAAAAGAGGAAAAAAGTTTGCCAGAAGTAGAAAAGATGGAAGGCACAAGTTATAGCCTGGAAGTTTAAGCCTCCATTTCCAAACAGAACGATATCACAGAAGAAAGAGCAGGGGACATATAGTATGCCGATAGAAACGAGGAACCCATGCACGAAGGTGTTCCCACACAGAATGAACGCGCATGGAAACAGCAAGTCGGGAAAGAAGAGGACGAACAGAATAAAGCATGTGTAAGTAGGAGTATGAAATCGGGAAAAGGCAAAGTGGGCACGAAAGACAGACGTCCCGAAGGCCTAGCTAATGACTGAGGTAACCTACACGGGCCCCCTAGGGTTGCCGAGCCCCATAACATAGAATGGGCCCTATGGCGCATCCTATACCCCCTGAGGGGATGGAAGGCACAAAGTGGGGACAGATGAAAGGTCTTGGTATACTAAATTTCCAGTAGAGTAAATCGGTGTAACGACAAAATATTCAGAGATGATCATCGAATTCTTTCCCCAACTTCAAGCAACAGCCTCTTAGTGACGTGGCTACAAGCATAGAGACAAGCACCAGCAAACTACTGAACTGATAAATATGACACCACTGTAGGACTCAAGATACTTGCCAATGCAGGACAACTGAAAAGGAACGAGACAAGCCTGCCTGCGCAATGCGTGAAACTAAATATTTTTAAAATTTCTTTGTTCCCGTAATGGTAATATTGATGCAATGGTTCAATAAAAAAAGTGAGAACAGGTTCGATTCGAACAGTATTTTGATGATTTAATGCTAGTGGTCAAAATAAAAAGCAGTTAGCAAGAAGGTGAGGACGGATTACACTCGGTAAAATGGAAAACAAGAGAAGAAGGCTGTTTAATTACCTCCGTTAATAACTTTTTGAGTGATTTGCTAACGAACGTAAGATCAAACATAGAGGCAAACAAAAACAAACGTGAAACCAGATATCTCAAAAATTCAATCATTTACTCTTCGTGACATACATACCTAGAAACTCATGTAACTATAAAAATCCGTCCATAGTTTTTTGAGTTACGGTACCTACTAAAAAAAAAGAGGCAAACAAACAGTTGAATTAAACTTCACCAAGAGTAAATCGTCTGTTACTCTTAACATGCCTAATAATCCCTGTAAATTTCGCAAAGATCCGTTCATAACCTTTTTTAGTCATCTCGGTGACAGATCAATACGACAAACGCGACAAAAACATAACTTCCTTAGCTGAGGTAACCAGGCATATTCGCTTCTTTGCTGATACATCACAGTTTTGGGTGGCAATAGCTTGAGTAGAAATAGCAAATCAATCGACACTATACTGTATTTTTGGGATGCAATGCTAATTTTCAGCAATTATTCTAGAGCTCTGCAGAGCAACTAATTGTGTGGAAAAGCGTTGGCAAGCTTCAGATTAGGAGTTCAGCGGTCGAGTGCTTGCAGCAGCAGCAGCAGCAGTAACACATTATCTACGTTCACGGAAGTACTGCACAGGAAACTTCCAGTAGACACCAAATGGGAACGACTCTTGAATTGAATTTGTGAAGCAAAAAATTTGGTTCGAGGAATCGTCTAATTTTTAAATCTTAAACCTATGAAAGTCGAGCACTCATCAGTTTTTACGTTATACAAAATTTGGAACCACCCTAAAGACAATGTGGCGTTTCAAAAGAGGAGCAAGAGACATGACGATTATTAGACAAGGTCCAATAGCTACAGGACAATGGAGTCATGATGCCTATATCCTTAAGGAGCTGTAACTTTGGCGTTGGTTCCCTCGGAGCTGCGTCCGATTTTCTAAGATGTCGAAAAATTTGTATACGTCTATAAAACAAAGCAGCTGATGGGATGACTCGACAAATACGATCACTTGCAGCAGACTAGTTGGACAGACTGGTTAGATTGGTGGCGGATGATGATAATAAACAAAGCTGCCGTCTGCACTTTGTCCTCCGCGTATGTATTTTCTTTCGCTAAATTTCTTCGTAGCCGATAAATCCTTACGGTGAGTAGAAGCCATGCATCTGAAATTCATCACCAAATTATCAACTTCAAATGATTGCCGCCTGTGACCGAGCCACGATACGATCTTGAACCATTCACGGAATTTCGATGAGGACGTTCTCTTTACTGTCGGTGTTGCTTTACGTTCAACACTTGAAATTTTTGATTCTGCTTACAGGATGACAATCCTGCTGCTTCGCACTTTCATTAGGGCTGGCCACAGATACTGTTAACTAAATAGAACATACATGCGGGTGAGTTGCGTGTTCTGCAGTAAAATCAGTCCATGAATTAACAGTGAACGGTATCAACGCAATTTCTAGCCGTCACATCATGACGGTGCGAGCAGCTAGTTATCGAAGAAACCTCAAAAAGTTGAAATTCCGCACAGCTTGTAGTAGTAGTAGTAGTAGTAGTAGTACAAAATTTTACTAGCGTATCAGAGACACAATGCCTACATTGCGCCGAATTATTCCTGTGGTTTAACACAGACTCAAGCGCCACTAGGGCGCGAAGCACGTCTCGTTTCGAATTATCAAGGATTTTTGTCTCGGCTTTTCTGCCGGTAGGTCTCAGAATCTAAGAGGCCAGTGCGCTACTGGCAGGAAAAAAGCGCCAGTTGTGTACCTCCAACCCAGGGCACGGCTGAACGCTTTCGTTCAGCTACGCCGCGCAGGAGAAGGAAACGCAAACCAAGAAATTAGAAGTCTAGTGGGAATAGGTCGAGCACCTCCCGAAACAGAAGGGTAAGTATTGAGAGCCTACCTAACTTTATAAAACTAACCTCGTCAGCAGGAACTGCGGCAAGCTGCAAGATCTCCTGAGGAGAAGGCACTAGGGACCCTGGGATTGTGAAGCCCAAATATATTGTGGCAGGGAAAGGGCCCGCTAGAATACACCCCTGAGGGCTTCCGCATAGCGCACTTATGAAACTACAGTGTACTACATAGATGTAAGCAGGGTTGCGGAGTCGGATGATTCAAGGTCCAACTCCGGGCCCTCCATATGTTCTGACTCCGACTCCTGGCTCTCCAGAATTTCCAACTCCGGGTCCTCAAGATTTTCCAACACCCGACTCAGACTCCTTGATCCAGCAAGTATTTAGCTAATGTAAACATTTCTGGGGTCAGCTTAGTCGGAATCGAAAAATGGTCTACCCAGGAGTCGGAGTCAGACTTTATTCATCCCACTCCGCAACACTGTAAAGGCCCCTGAGACTGAGAGATATTTGGCTCAGAGTTTGAAGGTCAGCTCCGCCCGCTGGGGCACGTTGCAATCACGCCTTCGGTGTCACTTCTGCTACACCGGCCTCCAATGTGACACAGGTTGAGTAACACTGGGTGACACCGACGACAACCCTCCTAAATTGTATGGTTAGGAGCTGGGTAACACTGCCTTTGTTTACAAACATTGACTTTGTTACTCAACAATTCATATTACAAAGTCTAGGACTGCCATATATTGATGAATTCTAGCATCTAAAGCAAGTTTGCGTAGTTTACTCAACTTTTCATCTTAAAATTCAGTCAAAATAAGGCTCTCCCAAAATGTATCCGTTCAAGCTTGCCAAAATTCCGCAACATTTTGTTGGGACCCTGAGATCGCTCGTCGCAGTTACTGCTACACGGGCAACACTGTGAGGGTGACACAGGGGTCTGATTACAACACGCCCCAGCTGCAGCTGTACTTACTCTAACGTCCTTCGGAAAAAGGGTACACGTCCATATATGGTCAAACAGAGATATCGTGAGTTAACTGCGTGCCTTTTTCATCCATCTGTTCTCTTAAAAAACAATATAAATTTTCTAGATATATGCCCTCTTAATGAACTACGGAGATGTAGTTCGGAAAAAAAAGGCGTGCGAGCTGGACATGTGCCATTTCTCCAAAGTGAGGTTAGTAATAACAACCTAAATTTACTTCCGTGTGGCGTTAAGCTGAGAATTTTGGTACCAATATCTCCAAAACTTCAAATTTTGATATGTGCCTTTTTTTTTCGAAGAACGGCAGTACTCCACTGAGGCCAGTTGGCCTATGTCTGCCTGCAGCACGAACCAGTGAGTGTAGGTTTTCCAATGGAGGGTGCAAAGTTGACTCCACCATTATTTTATCTGTGACACGCGAGTGACGTCTGGCGAGTCAAGTTGTTTTACCAGCATGCTGAAAAAAACGACACGTGAGTCTCAGTTGCCAACGGACTGTCGTCCAGGAGTAGGAAGGATTACTATGGGCGCTTGGAAGCGAGAGGACTTATCGACGAATACAGGCAGTGTCCTTACATATGGAACAATAAAAGTAAGGAATACTAGAGCACTCAGAGAGCGCATACCTCCGCCAAGTGAGCCAACGGTAGCAAAAATTCAAATTGGCTCTGAAACCATAATTTTTTTTTGCATAAACTCCAAAATCTGATCATTTGTGCCTTTTTATATTAATAACAGCTTGTTAAATTTTTTTGAAGATCCGTTCATAACTTTTTGAGTTATACTGTTAACAAACGTTACGACAAATATGAGTCAAACATACAAACAAACCAACCGATCTGCACCAAAATTTGATCATTTATGTCTTTTACCATTACTAACAACTCCTATAAATTTCATAAAGATCCAT
>LQNS02000224.1:1275569-1290492 GCA_001587735.2 Parhyale hawaiensis
GTTTCTTATTCTGGTTTGCTCTCAACAAAGACACAATTTGGTCAATACGACCGCCCTGGAGCTTCAGCACTGGACTAAGAGCATCCTGCTCCAATTGGTCCACCCGCGCACTCACATCTTCAAATGTTGAATTAGAAGGTGTGACAACATTCTAAGCCATCAAAACTGGGGAAGATGACTTGACAACATTAGCAAAAGTTTTGGTTGTGGTTGTCATTTCATTTAACTTAGCTTGCAGGAGTTTGCTTTCCTGTTTAAGGCCTTCCACCGTTGTAATCAAGGTCATACTAGTTTGGTAAACCTTCTCCAAGTACTCAAGAAACACCGAAGAGCATTCAAAAAATGAGAGATCGCGCTCACCTGTATCTGAAGAGTACATCACAGTACCTTTCTTTTTTCGCCGAACCTCCTGGCTTCTTCTTAGTAGGCTCATGATTTTCAAACAATTAACAAGACAGTGAACAGCCTTCATCTCTTCACGCACAGGGATACTACTACTGGCGCTCATCTCGGACTCGGATCCATCAGAGGCAACGACGCAGGAGACTTCGACGCTTGCCTTGCGCGAAGAAGCGCTTGCCATATTGGACAACACTCCACAGCTGAGCTTCACAATCACCACTTTTAGGTTACTTTACCCTGTTCCTTTCATACTTTTGCTATTGTTGATGGAATAACAACCATTTAACGTAAAGTTTGAGGAAAACGCCGATGTTACATACTGTAGTAGTGGATAGGTAGCGGGGAAAACCATACTGTAAGTTGCTTTGAATTTCTGGAACATTATGGAAAAGATTGGCTTGGACCCATCCCGCTGAATTCGCTCTTGAGGCAACTGTTTCACAAAGTCTGGTAGAGCGTTTGTTGGCTAAATGCCCCTCTCGGCATGTTTGAATCTCGTCTGCACTCTACTCTGGGCGTTAACAGTTCCAGCAAATTCATAAAATGCCGTTCATAATTTCCTTAGATATGTTATTAAGAAAAAGTAGGCAGACAAACGAACAAACGGTTGAATGGAGCTTCACAAAAAGTTAATCATCTGTTCCTCTTAGTGTGCCTAATGCCGATGCTGCATGCAAGCCAACAAAACGATTATCCGAGTTTTGGCCTCCGAATCGACGCCAAAAAACCCGCGCACTCCCACTTTTGAGCAATATTTCTGGATGGAGTACGCTGCATTTTTGCGCACAATCAGCAAATCGAATGCACAAAATTTGTAAACAAGCCGCCCCCAGCGACATCTTTCCTCGGATAGATTGCTCAATTTGCCTTCGTAGCCACGAGAGCAGCTTATTTTAAAGTAATTTCATTATAAGAGTTAACTTAATGTTACTTCTAAGAGCATAGGTCGTATCTAGGCTACTACATTATTCTTCTCGTTAGATTAATTTTTGTTATGCTGTTGAGCCGGCATCTATAAACAACATCAAATATTTCAACGGAGCTCCACGTCTGTCAACTATCGTGCCATTCTCACGTGTCACTCAAGAGGCGAGATTGGGCGAAAACTGTTTTGCGCATTTGCGAGAGTTTGCTCCGCTTTTGGCTAGCGTGTGCACCAGCGTCAACAATCTCTATGAGTTTGGTAAAAATTTGTCCATTACTTTTTGAGTTTTCTTGGTGACAGACAAGCAAACGATTAGACAAACTCGACAGTAACAAAGGCTCATCGGCGGAGGTATAAATCCATTGGCTGCAACATTGTAATGTTATGTACCTCACGTCTCCAATAAAGTCAATTCTATCTTCAACGTCACGAATTATTGTTGAGACTGTGTTGTCATCCTCAGGTTTCAGCCAAAGTTGTAGAATAATAATTAAAACAAGCCGCAGTCAACCACAAAGCAAAATCTGACACTTGGACAAGCCGCAAGCCAACATGAGAGCCTGGCCCTAATTTTGTTTCAATGGTGCAAGCGTCTGAGAAGATGGGACTTGACACATATCAGGCTACTTACTGTCGTAGGCGGGGTTCACACCTGTTCCTGTCCCTCACGATAATCCAAGCGTCTGACGCTGGCATCGGCCAGGTTTTCGCGATCTAGAGAGAATTTTCACACCCTAGCGGACGGAGCTTGTTTGTGCAGAGAACGTCTTACACTAACTTGGAAGTTTGAAGTTTTTTATGTAATTGAATGATGCTGATGGAGATCAGCTTTAGTTTAAAATGTTTGTAAGCTACAAGGCTAGATATTTCATTTACATTGACTTTTTCGATAGTCAAGATCCAGGCAAACTTTTTTCAAGTTATTATTGCCTTTCAGCTGTATCGTAGTTTGTATCGATTTGAAGGTGACTGCTTTTTTTTAAATGAAAAACCCCATATGGTCATAATTTAGCAGAGCAAATATAAAAGTTTAAGTTTGTTTGCAAAAACGAAGTGTTTACATGAGGCGTACGTGTGAAAGCACTGCAAGGTGACATGTTTCATTATTTAATTTTCAGTTAAGGTGAGTATGTCCTCACGCTACTCTCAAAAAAAAAAAAAAAAAAAAAAATAGTTCAACCGTGTGCCTGCCCTTAAGAGTTCTAGATAACTGAACTGAAGGCAAAATCTCCAAGCACAGTCGACTACTAACTGGCACATTACTTTCAGTTCATTTGCAAGTGGTGTCGTGCGCTGGAGAAGGGTAAAGTTTGTAGCTTGTACGGCATTTGAACTGCTGTAAGGCACGAGAAGTCGTGATGTAAATTGAATTCCTAGTGTAATACCCCTATATATTTCTCAGTCTTATTCCCTAAAAATTGCCTTTCGATTTCTATTGAGATATCTCGTGCAGGCTATTGCACATCCGGCAACAGAGACCCCTCTTATGTTTACTTCGTAATACTGGGTCTAAATTTACCAGTCTTTCAGGTAAATAAACAAAGAATCTACATGCAGGACGAAACGCATAATAATACGTTTCTGAGACAGGAGCACTTATATGTATAGCCCAAGTAGGGACTTGTGCTCCGTGTTCAAATGGTTCACGGTGAGCGGATTTAATGGTTTTGTTCTCTATATTGCAGCCTCTGATGTCCGAACAGCTCCAAATATCGTCCTAGGAGAGTCTGCCACATACATTATTCTAACTGCATCAGGTTATCACCTTGACCAGTAACAGATCTTCTCTATTCAACACGATCACCGGGTCCACTGAGGGGTGTCCATGCCCAACATTCTAGGCGTCTTCAGAAGCTAACTAACAGCTGGTTCTAATCGCTATATTGGCTGTTCTAGATATAATTGCTATGGTCGATATTACATTTGGTCAATAATATATGTAGGTTCTTTTTAAAGTGACTCGATAATGACTGACATGAACATTGCATTTGTGTGTGTCACAAAGTGTAAATGACCAAATTGTTGTGATGATCTATTGGTTTGTGTGTCTCTATATTTGATTTTATGTTTGTTAGCAAAATAACTGAAAAAGTTATCAACGAATCTTTCTGAAATTCACAGGACTCGTTAGAAATGTTGTTTGAATTATGTTTGCCAAAATGTTTGTTAGCAACAAAATTCGAAAAGTTATGAACGGATTGTGAAGAAAACTACAGAAGTTTTGATTATTGTCAAAAAAACACAAATGATTAGATTTAGGCGCTGATATAAGAAAATCAATGCTTCAGAGCCAATTTGAATCATTCGTTACCGTTGCCTTGCTTGGCTGAGGTATATGATTTCAGAGTGCTCTATATACTGTAGTTAGTGATGATTACAAAGCTAAAGCCATACGTAAAGTCGTCGATGCATTGTAATTATATCCATAGTACATCCATAAGTGCGTATTATGCTCGGCGATGCTCACCCAAACGACTAGAGATGACACAGGTGATCAAAGAGCGAGTGTACTAGTACACGAGCACTTATATGATGTGTCAAGCTCTTGACATACCCTTGACATCTCGTTTCCTTGACATGCATGCGACCAAGGTGTCTCAATATCTATCTAAAGTTCCCGAAACCTGTTGCGTGCTAATAAATTATATATCTGCCAGCGGAGATTGACAACAATTCATTCCTTACAGGACTCTATAGATAAGGTGTACAGAGATACTATATGTACTGTATATGTGCGATAAATTGAGACTATGCAATCGAGTTAAATTCATCTCTTTACCCTTAACATGCGTGGAACTTCAGCTTTGAGCAGTAATTGGATCTGCTTCTTTGGATAGAGCTGCAGATATTAATCCCAGCTTAATTACTTTTCAGAAGACCTGAAACTTAACCCTACTGAACAACAGGTTGCTGGATTCAGTTTAACATCGCTTCGAGGAGAGTCAATTTGCATGGGACTGAATCCTGAAATTCGATTCGACTAGCAAAGACAAAGCTCCTGATTGATATTTCGACAAGTTAAGGCTAATGCGATTCATTTATTGCGATGAAACTGTCCAAAATGATGAAGCCTTTCATTTCTCATAAATAAATACAAAGTTCGATCCGATTTGACAGGCAGCTCTTGGATTGATCAATAATCAACTTATGTGCAGAGAACAACAATTTGTCTAAGCGTCTAAGTCCAAACATCGTTAGATACCAGAAGCTACATGGTTATAGATGTTAAAATGTTAACTGAACTGCAGACTTAGAACTTAGCGATCAATGGTGTCAACCGTCACACACTCTTTACTTTGCAGTAACATTGAAGGATTGGTCAACTTGACAACACACAAACTGGGAGATTCACAAGCACTGGTTCATACTCCAAATGCATGGCCGCCTGGCCCCAAAAGCTGCCGTCAACCACCGGTTATCTGAGTTATGACGTCGAAACGGTGGAAGGCTCATATATGATAAGAAGGCGAGTTGTGTTAAGGCGGGTTCACACTATAGGTTTTTGACGCTGTGAGAGCTCGTCACGCGTCCGACTGATTTGTTGGGTCTTTCTAAGTAGCAGAAAGCTGCACGGTATTAGCCTTCTAATTTTACTCCAATAATAGAGACTTATTCAAATCTTCAGTTGCTAAGAACCACTTGACGTGAAGGCTAACAATGCAGCCATTCAGTAGAATTTACAAAGAAGACACAAAATATTTGAATATTTTATGCTGCGTACTGGAAACAAAACACTGTAGTGTGCATCCACCTTCAGCTAAACTTACCCAAACTGAGCATAGTCATGTCGCGCAGGCGTGAGGCTCAGAGGCCTTCACTCCTCGCTGTACACGCCTGTGTGTCCGCACTCTGTGCCTGAGCGCAATATCTGTTCGGGTGCAGGGGGCCAGCGTATGGGAAACTGTTATAGTCTGAAGTAGTGCTATACTGTGAGCTATGGGTCTCCGTCTGGACTCTTTCATGTTGTTTGCGGTCATGGCGTTCATTGCAAAGAAGAACAACACGCTTAAGTAAGGCAACAGATACACTGTTCTGCGAACCTAGTTCATCGATCATTAGCTGAAGCACTTGAAATGATCATATGCTAAGCTTACAAGCTCTTTAACGGCTTATGCTTTTGAAATTTATTGAATGATTACTTAATTTGTAAGCTGTATCAATTATTTTTAGTGTTGATGCCTTATGTTCGTTGCTCATGTTATTATCAAAAAGTTTATTTCTAGGCAGTCGTTCTGGTCTCTTTATGATGGTTTAAATATATGGTCAATTCGCTTTTTAACTGCCCTGCTCATACGAAACAAAATTCTCCACCTTGTTGGAATCAGAATGTGATAATTCAGTTATAGCTACTTTGGGTGCCGTGAAGGTTCTTACGACGAGGTCCAGGTGACATGCACGCCACTCAACATGTATAGAAATGATGCTGCATTCTGGGACAAGCGGGAGAACTAGAAGCGACGCATCTCCACATTGCACGTAACCGCTACAGTTGGTATGTATGGTACTCTTAATAATTGTGAGTAAATTAGGTTTTGGAAGTACACTGCATCAATGCTGGTGGTGTTTCAATATGACGGGGCATTTTGTTGAACAACTTTCACCTCGGTAAAGCTATTAGAATATTTCGTTGCAACTACACCGCCGCAAATTTCATGTCGCGACTCTCACCTCACATGAGCGACCAATAAGGTCTGACTGTTTGGCAACACATACAATTATCCTCTCATTTACGTTCTCAATAATTCCTTCTAGAACTTTCCAGAGTGGGAAACGTGCAAATTTTTCTTAGAGCGCAAAGAGCAATTTTTCTCATCGAGGCCGCCAAGCTCAAAATTTTCTAAAAAGGCGGAGTTAGTAGCGGAAATTTTTCGCACACTAAACAGAGACCGTAGGCCTTATCTGCACACTGGAAAATATTGTGCTCGGCCTAATGATTCGAGTTTCATTCGTTGAACCTTAATCGATTACCTGTAATTAAACTTTCAAAAACTCAATCTTACTCTATAAAATGAAGTGTTCCGCCGGTCCAATCTAGGAAGCAAAGAGTGTAACGGGAGGACTCACGAAAAATTAACACCAAAAAGTGACGTCATCATCGACGAATCTACGGCTGAGCAACCTAGGATTATTTTAACTAATTTAACCAGAAAAATCGTCTTAAATTACAAAATTCATCTCTAGGGTATAAATAAATTAAAAGAATACATACTAATTTAGCAATTATCTATAGAAAATTGCAGTGCATGCTGGTGGAAACTTTCACTGCACTAGCGCCGAATTTGGTCCCGTTTGGCGACCTGATTTAATTTCTTTTTCTTGATTGAAGTCTTACTTACACTTCATATTCAGTTCACAGTGCTCTTCACAAACATATTTATTCCTTACTAACAAATATGAGCACCATTATAGCCAATTCTGCACGTGAGAGAAACCACAGTAACAGTTAGCCTATTGCTCGAACTTTCTGTACTTGGCGACATCATTTTAACGGTATTTGCTGCTCAAGTAGCTGCCAGTCATGTGCGGGAGATTGAATGAAATAACTTGATAAAATACGGCGATATGTTCAAGAAAACTACAAACGAAAGCCTGAGGTCCCACATTCAAATACTTCGACTCGTCGATGTGATGTAAATTTGCTACGTGCGGTCACAGCTAAGTTTTATTTTAGTGCTATTGAGTCCTCCCGTTGCATTCTTTGCTTCCTGGTCCAACCTGTTTGAGAATACGGGCAAGTCAAGACTCCCAGGCCTAATTTCGCTACTCGAACGCGTCATACTCTAAGCAATTATCCCCGAACCAAACCCTATCACTTTTCCGTTATACCGCATATAAACGTCCAAATCAATTTTTAAGGCAGGCATTGAATCGCATGAGGCCTATATGTACGCGTACCTAAATGTTGCATTAATTATGAGCCACAGACGCAAGGATGCGTGTTGAATGCTTTAGCGTGCGTCTGGCAGCGTTGACAGCTGCCAAAACTTGTTGAAGCTACATGCCAATGCTGTAGCAAGCTGTTAGGGATTGAATGCATACGTTTGGTGCCGGCTGTGTTTACGTCGATGCAGTGGTATGTTTAGTAGTTGTATTACGGTATTTTTTCGTGATAAACAACCCATAAAAACGGTCAAAGAAAGTGGTTTCGGGCTCAGCAGCCATGTGGACGAAGATTCTGATCTAGAACGTCCAGAGAGCTCAGACAACAGTGCGTTACCCCATGCTTTGAAATACATCATAGCTACTCAGTAAATCTAAGTACTACATTTTCGTACAGTAATAGTAGGCATAGCACACACGCATGTAAAATTGTTATATACTAACTAGACCCGTGAAAACATTCACGGTTTACTAACTTTATTTTGAGTGTTTGAAAAATTTCCTGGTACCGGTACGCTTGTTATTGGATTTTAATGAAATTAGTTGCACATCTAATTTTATCGTGTTTAGTAGTGGAAATCGGTAGTTGCCCTCCCAGTGGGTAGCTATCCTCCTAGGGGTAGTTGTCCTTCCAAGGGGTAGTTAACCTCATATAGGGATAGTTGTCCTCCTATGGAGGTCTCTGTCCTCTGCGGGACCCGTGGATATTACACGGTTGGCAACCTGAGGTAGTGCTTTTAACTCAACCCGTCTGAGCATATGACCGTCGCTTACTCCTGTCTTTCGTTACTCAGTCCGTGTACCTTACATTTCGCCTAACTTCCTAACACTGAAATTAATCACGAATTTCCCACAGCTCTGTTTCCCACATGCAGCTTGCATGTAATTTATCCTTTCCTAATCTTATGCATTCAATTTTATTCGATTTTTCTCATTATTTTGGGACCCGTGGATACTGATCAATAGCCCATCATTATTCTGCTTTGTTTAATGTGATAGTGGACCCGCGCGTGGAAAAATTCACTCAATAATCATCAATATATTTGCTTAAATAGGCCGGTGTGGAATCTTCTCTTCTTTGACTTGCTTCTTCTTCATCACAAAAAATTTGTGATGACACTTCTTCATTGACGGTACTTTCCTTACTAAAATACATATAGAGGAAAACGTTATGACGGCCAACTCAAATTATCGTGATATATACGTGCTTTCTTCTGAACAGTACACTTTAATTCGTTTGCAGCACACTCTTTCCCTCCCCTAGATGATATGCAAAAAATTAACTGAATGAGTAAGCGCTTAAACATCACTGAATTTCATTTCCGCTGCATACAGGGGAAAAAATTCACCCAGAAAAAATAGGAAAAACTCAGGAAAAAAAGGGACTAGGCATCAAATACTCGGAGAATTTCTGCATGGCAGTGGATGATGTCCATTTTATGGGTTATCTTTACGAATGCTTCGTTCCTCCAGAGCCTAAGCCATATGAGGATTTTTAATTTTTGTTCTGCAGTGCCGGGAAACGTGGATGACTGTCTAGCTCTTTATTTTACAGCAAATTCTAATAATGTGAGGGTTATTTATAATATTTTCAGTCCCATTCAGCCCATAACCCATTGGTAATCACATAATTCGAGAGGAAAATGGATAATCTGACACTCAGGGAGATTTGCAAAAAAAGGAAAACTCAGGAAAAACTCAGGGAATTTTCGAAGTCCCGTTTGCTAGACACCATGCTGCAGAAGCTATATGATTTGACATCGAGCACTCATCTCTTATGACAATTTTAGTTGGCCTTTGTAGCCTATTCTCGAAAAAGATGTGAGTTACGGGAGTATGAACGAAGACGACGGGTTATCACAAATGCATCGCTGTCATTTTTGACAGCGCGGGCATTCTAGTTAATATTTAGATTCTCAATATTATAAGCTGTCAAACTCACTTATAGCATTCTATTATCGTCTGGACGCATATATGCGGGTTAATGAACACAGTCAACTTCGTTGTCACCGTACTCATTTATTATAACGCAAAATCAATTTTTTCTTCATTATGAGTTTGCTACGTTGCATACTTTATAAAAAAATTAGATGCAAATTGAATAGAACTTTGAAAAAATTCACGCATTAAGGGGATAAATTATTGACGCATAAACATACTTTTTCTCTATATAACGCTTCAAAAGAAGAGAACAATTATGGTAGACGTGTTTTAGAATTTTTGTGCAATCACCACTTTGTCCTGAGTTCGTGCTGGAACACAAGGCGATCTAGTAACTTAATGTGTAGCTTGAGGGGTCGTACGAATGCGTCATTAGCATTCGTGATCCTTTAAAGCTTAGGGGCAACCGGTAGGTCGCTCGTATCAGTGAGAGGAGCAGAATTTTAAGGATCGGCAAGCTACCTCACCTCTCAAGCACCCAACTCGCACAACTGTAAAAATTGTTAAAGCAAGTCAGGTAGGCGAAAACTGTCACCTCTGCCAGTGCAAATCATCGAGACCGAGACTATTACACCCAAATACAGCTTCTACGAACTCTCTGCCGTGAAAGTTTCTATGTAGAAGTGTCGTCAGGAGCATTTATGTTTAAAAGAAAACACACACACACTTACTCTGGTATTTCCTTGTTTCTAGGGATTAGGCTTTGTTAGGCTTTGTTAGAAATATTAAAAAGCACAAATAATCAAATTTTGGTGATGATCGGTTAGTGTGTTTAACTAATGTTTGTCAGAACATAATTCAAGTTACGAACAGATCTTAAAGAAAATTACAGAAGCTGTTATTTTTGTCATCAGGTACAAATGACCAAGCTTTGGTTATGATAAAATGGAAATCCTGGTTTTAGGAACAACTTGTATTTTTGTTAACATTGGCTTGTTCGGCGAAGGTATGCGCTCTTAGAGAGCTCTACTTAAAACTTGTTGTATGTTTGATTCAACAGGTACAATATTTACTACGTGATCAGAATATTAAGCTTCTTTGTTTCTATATTTTCTGTATTTCTCTGCAAATGTGTAGAGTGTTACGACGTCGAGGAGAAGGTCATTTAGCTCATATTGACTCGGTCTTTGTTCGCGCACATCATTGTTATATTTTCAAAGGACGTGTCCTGCAATTTGTGCGCAGTCCTGCTGTCGCAAACAAACTCACTACAGCGTGTACCGTCGAGGGCCTAAAAAATAGAAGAATCCTTTTCTGCACGCATTTGAGTTTACAAAATCGCTACTGGATCAGTCAAGCATTGAGCTGCCAATCGTGATCATCATGTTAAAATATGGAATTCTTTAATGTCATTACTGGAGCAAATGTCCATCGCACACAATAAAATAAAGTTGTTTATCGCTCGTTGTAAGAAATTAGCACCCAAGTGACCAACGAGGGTGACAAGACCAGCCAGCTAATTTGGACGGTTGTTGTCGACAGCAGTTGATTCGTGAAATGTTATACCGATGTCCTCAATAATTATATTACGTGAATGCTACTCATGAGAACGCCGAAAGTGAAGACAACACCTCCATAGAGTTTGGTTAGCCGAGGTCTGGCAGAATCCCTTCGTTTTCTGTGGGGTAAAAGAAACTTTTGAAATAGAGAGGGGAACTGAATCTTTGGACCCCTTGGCGGAGTTACAGTTAGGTTGGTTGACTGAGGTTTGAAAAACTAGGACATACTTGAAACCAACTGCAGCGTGACAGCCAGCCAGCTAGCTACGATAAGTGAAGTCTTTTCGAAGACATAAATTTTCCCCACAAATATTCCATTTACTTTCCAAATAGCATCGTTGTTATTTAATGACTTAATGAGCTAATTTAAATGTTAATGGTACTGGCATGCTACAGAGGAATAATTATTTTTATCTTAATTTATGTTTGACGAAGTACTTTGCTGGGCAGAGTACTGGCAAATTTTTATTATTATTTTTTTTCAAAGACGAAACGATAAACATGGAAGACCACTAGATAAAAGAAATAATTGCTGCAGCACTTATTCACCAAGTTAATTCATAGCATGAAATTATAATTGACCAAGATCGTGACTTAACGTAATCGTTAGCAGCATGGCTAGTATATTTCGTAAGCAGGCATGCGTAAGATAACTTCGCTGTTCATGGGTAGGCTGTGAAGTCATAATAGCATGTAGTACATTGAAGCATTCACAAAAAGTACTATATTATCAAAGACAAAGACAGTAGTTGATGGCAGCGCGCATTGCATTAGACATGAACAAAGCCAGGATGTGTAGGTTATGTCGTCTAGCTGTCCAGAGTAAGATGAACACAATCTCTTGTTCACTTTTGCAGGTTACCGATAAAGATCGCGTAGGATGGAGTAGTGACGATGTGATGGTAAATGGGAGCTTTCCTGCGACGGTCTCCATTTTATGATATTGCAATAAAAAAAAAAAAAATGTTTCTTGATGTCAGAGGCAGGCACGCACAATTTTGCCTTAGAGCGTAAAGCGAGATTCTTTCCTTTGAGTCCGCAAAACGCAAAATCTTCATAAAAGGCGTAGCGCAGGAGCGAAGTTCCATAAGTATTGCCTATAAACTGAAAACATCTACTCTAATTATACTTAAACATTATAAATAATTGGATTTTGACAGAATTAAAACCATGTAGTCATCACAGGACTATTCTAATATATAATGAACAGAAAGAACTAAACTAGGGTAATAATTTAATAATATGAAGTCGATATAATTAAAATTCTTTAACGTTTCGGGATAAATGATCCCATCATCTGAAAAACTATAAAGAACCTATATCTTATAAAAAATACAAAATTTCTTTATTTCTGAATCGGGGAAGGGAGCATGGTTGCTGTCGGGGGGAGGTCTGAAACGCGAATGAACAGAGCCACGTATAGGGGCCAGATGTCAGCTCCTGTACAGTCAGCAGATGTGAGGCTAGGTATGGACAGTGTGCAGCGGTACAGCTGAGGTCATAATATTAAGACTAAGTTTTGTTCTATGAATGTGGAGGGACTCTGATGTTGTGAGCGCCTCTTAACTCGGTAGCACTGGACAACACTTCAAAGACAGCATTGACTAACATTTAAGTGTATCCAGTCGAACCGGCTTATCACTTGCGAAACCCTCACATTCAGCCCCTCGCCTGCATGCCGAACAAAACAACCATCCCACCAGCAGGAACAACTTCTCAATCATAGATTCTTCCAACCCAATAGAGCTCACAACATTAGACCGACTATTCATATGGTATAGTTTTATTTTGGTACTGTTCATGTATACAATGTAATGCGATTATTGATGCAGGTATATCATACAAAAGCAGTGATATTGCTAAGCTTAGTGCAATGCCATGCAAAGAGACACGGTGTTGTTTTTGTAATTATGAATACGGTCAAATATGGTACTTAGGAGTTTTACGTTAAGCACCCAGTGTTTACGCTAAAGTTCGATTAAGACTGACTGAAAAATTTCAATTATGCGTATGTTCGAAAAATATTGTCTATCATGCATTTGTACAAAAAAAGTAACGTCGAGATAGAAGGATTTATATTTATTGCCTTACATAGAATGGAATACGGTGAGGATTTCAGACCAAATAGTTCTGTGAGAGGCAATTGTTTAACAAAAACTAAAATACGTTCTATGGAGTACCAATGAGGATGTGAGTGAAGTTGGGGACGAAGGATTTCCGTGCTATGCATTCCTGAATAGAAGCCAATTTGAGGTTAAGACGACGAGGTTCTTTGATATGTATAATGGTGCATATTATTAGTGTTACAAGTGAAGGATATATCTATCATGTACTTAAACATGTGAAGCGTATGCTATACTCATCAGTAAAACTATGTATTATTGAGCTTTTTAAAGGAGGAACTCAAGAGGAATTACTACAGCGATAAACCCGTGTAGTTTACTTTGAAAATATTCATAATAAAACAAATATGTATAACTTTAGAGGTAATGCAGTAACTTTCTTCTTTAATATCATCACCATAACGTAATGTTAAATCTGCGAAGCATCTAATATTTGGGATGGATTCCGCCAATCCGCAGTTATTATTAAGCCTGGTACGCCATAAGTAGACGGATCTCTCCCAAATGCGTGAGTATTCTGGGTAAAACCTCGCCTCGTTATTCGCACGTGGAATAGTCCAATGGTTAACACACTTTGTATTCCGTTAAGATACGGTACGGGAGGATAGAGCGAGTAGTGTAGGACATCTCGACACTAAAGTATTTTTTGAAGTGAATGTACGATGTCTAAGGAAATACAATACCGGGATTACGTTGCTGTGACTGAAGAAGTTGGCCGGGCTGTTGTAGTTTGTTGTATGGCTGTCGCATCAAACAAACCAGAGAAAAGACAGGCTAGCTACTGATAAATATTTACGGATCCCGTAATAGTGAGAAAAAACTCGGATACACCGAAAAAAAACAAATGAAACGTGTAAGAGTATGTAGGGCTAAGTTATCTGTAAACTGTGGGATAAAGCTTAATAAAAGCGTACAAATACATAGAACAATGCAGAAAGACACAAGAGCAAATGCTTTGCTGACAGAACAAATGCGTGATGTACAGGTGAAATCAGAATACTAAAAGAGGGCAAACGAGGTGTAAGGTAGACGGATAGCAGAACGGTAGACAGGGATAAGAGGAGGACATTATTTCAGACGGGGTGGGTTAAGTTGGAAGCGCTGCCTCAGGCCAAACTAAGGTAAGTGATAACATTATTTACTCGTGGAATTTCCACGGGTCCCACTAGTATAGAATCTATATTATAATTTTACTTGTCCCACCATCAGGTACTTATTCAGTTAGTTATACTTAGTACGACCATGACGCTTTCATCAGTATTAAATAGGTAAATATCAGGGCATCTTTGAGGCTTCCTTGATACGACCTGGGCAGAAATCAATAGGAGGAGTCAAGTTCAAATTTAAGCTGCTGCCGCTCGCAGGTCTTAGGGAGAAGATTCACCGCATGACTTGGAAATTTTTTTATCCTCTGTACGCGTAATGCGGGTCGGAGGGCAACAATGCTTTTTGTTCTGTAGTAGTTCCGTAGGTTCCTTCAGTATTTGATAGGAGAAATTAGGATAATATGTGTCTTAGCCATCACAGAAGAGCAGCGCTCTAGTTATGTGAAACTTCCGCAAGTTTCAGCTAGTGATATATAGTCGCAACTGAAGCAGTGATCAGTGACACGCTGTTAGTTCTGTCAACAAAGTTTCTTCGCTGGAGCCTGGAGAGGTACACTAGCGTATTATATATTAACCTAGGAATATTAAGTAGTGTAACCACAGACTAAGAAAGACATAGAAATGCAGTTTTTCGCAAAGAATTTCGGCTGAATGATGACGTCACAGTCGTAATTTTGTGGTTTTCATCATAACTTGGTATACAGGATACGAGTTTCACCTACATAGCCCCAGCCAATGCTTACTTGTTAAAAAAAAAAAAACATCTGAATCCAGAAGGCCTTTTAAAATTAAATAATCCTGAGAGTTATTCTACTGTCTAAGACGTTAACAATGTGCAGTACATTTCTTCGATTAAATTTACGACTCTTTTGATACTATTTTCCAGTCCTGGTCAGTACAAATATTTAACTCGTTATATGAGACTCCTCAATAATAATAATAATAATAATAATAATAAAATCATTTATTTTTCTCATAAGGTACTGTGGCCAACAAGATTAGGACACAGCGCCTGAGGTTTTCATGATTAAAACTAACTTAAGAATA
>LQNS02000224.1:1354846-1365950 GCA_001587735.2 Parhyale hawaiensis
ACGATGATCGTTTCTTCCATGTTTTCATTCCACATCGTTCGAATGTTTCGTTGTGGCCACTCGAACACGGTTGTGTGGCACCCAAGAGAATAATTCAAGTGCTCGCTATTACCTATATAAGATCTCTTAAGAAGAGCCGCTAGCACATTACACTAAAGCTTTTTGAGATCTGTTCAAGCTGGGCTCAATGTAAATACCAGTCTGCAGTTAGGATAGAACTTTGTTTAAATTCAGCTACTTCCTCTAGTTCTTTTTTTTTTTTGCTTCTGTATAGGGAAGCCAAAAGAAATTAAGCCAAAGCTCACTCGTTGCCGCCATTTTGACGGCATCCTAGTATATTTATTATGTTAGTGAGGAGTTGGAAGTCATACTGATATATGAACAAAAAATTGTCAATTTGTTCGTTGACCTTGATACTCAGCACTATGCCAGTATATTATCTGTGTATCTGTTACTTTTCCTCAGCTGTAGTACTGTTTGGAGGCCAGGAACCCCTAAAATGTACAATCTGCCAAGCGTAAAGAACTTTATACGAAGGGGTACATAGAGTCGTGATGCAGCATATTTATCTCCAAGTTTTTCATGAATTTCAGTCTCGTTGTCATTGTTAAAATTACGTGACTAGGCTCACAGAAACTCAAATAAAGCATTAACCCACACCAAGACGCTAGAAATACTACTGCTGGGATAAATGCCTTGAGCCCGCTGCAGACGATAACCTTTTGTTCTGTGTTTTCCCCTCAGAGCGTTTGAACGCGTTGCTGCGACTGTTTAAGTAACATACAAGAGCAGTGCGTTTTGCGCTGTTGTTCTATCGAAACTAGTAGTTGATATCTGAAGTTCAATTCTGGAGTCCTAATCTCATGTGAAAACATATTAATCGAAGCAAAAGGACTAAGGAGAATAGAAAAAGAACAAACAAATCAAATGGAAATCAAGTAAAGTGACCCATTTGGTGCTTAAAAAAAATATATATATATATGCATATACTTACGGTACCGCTATTGTACATGTCCGAAGCATCGGAAGCAAAATACGATTAACAAGAGAAACTTTTCATCTCCCAAGCTCGAGAGAGAGAGAGACGTCAGGCAGCACCTAGCTGTATCTTACGTACTTTCAAAAAACTTATTTGTCGTCAAGTTAAGGTTCGAATTTCTTGCTATTTCATTAGCTACGTCTACATGCAACATATAAACTATTCCCTATTTAAGGAGTCAGATCACCTTAGAGAGAGACCACGCCAGCTAGCACCCAAGCAAGCGAGCAAACACGCAAGCCAGCAACCAACCAAGCAATCAACGAACCGAACAACCAACCAACAAACTGCATATTGTTATAAAGTAGATATCTCCCGTAATTATCTGTACCGAGCTGGAACATGCAGGTGGTAGCCCAGTTATAGCCACAGCTGACCTTGGGCCGCAAAGGCTGAGCTGCAAGCAGAAATTGCAAACTTCCTCCATTTAATGGTGATAATTGTTCAGTTCTTTTGAGCAATCTGCTGCAGTGCGATGCATGCCAACATGAAACTAAAATCACTGTCCCTCTCATGACATGCATTCACAATATATTCTTAAACTGTCCAAGGCCTCATGCGAGAACTAGATTGCCTCGTGGCGTAAGACCCTCACCCGCGGGAGGGGGGCAAATTTCATGTTGATCATTTTTGATGGCCAGCTTACTCTAGAGTTTTAGCATTTTTCGCATGTAGGTCAACATACCTGACTTCCCGCAAAAATTATAAACATTGCTCTACTTCCTCTCGCCCTTTTTGGGTATAGAGGCAAAATTCACCGCCGTCAATTTCACTGGCCAGCTAACTCTAAATTTTTGCCATTTTTCATATCTCAGTTAACCCACTTGACTGCCTGAAAAAATTATTATCATGATTCAACTCCTTCTGCATCTTTTTGGGTTTGCAGACAACAAAATTCATTTCGGTCATTTTTCGATGGTCTACTAATTCTAGTTTTTTCTGGCATTGTTCACATTTAGGTGAGCCCACTTGACTCCCTACAAAAAATTATAAACATTGCTCAACTCTTTCTCCCTCTTTTTGGTGGACAGATATATACATGTATATAAATGTAGCTAATTCCTCCATTAACTGTAACGTTTTTTAACTAACGACGACATTAAGCGCAAAAACCGGCCATTAAATGTAATGAAATTTTTTACACTTAATGGCTGGGAAACTCCACGGGTTATTTCTCGTACGTTTCCCGATAGATAAACGGTCCGGGCCTTCCTTAGTCCACCACCACAGTATATACAGCTCCCTTCAAATTGCTAGCCCTCATATAGATTAGCTGCGTCCAAAACTGGTTTGGGCAGTGTTCCATTGAGCTTTTATCGAATGAATGTTGGTTTTTAGTGTTTTTTGGTAAAATAATGTTTTTTGTAATTAGTGTTTATTACTTAGCTGTCGTCGTTAGATTGGCCTTACTTAGCGTCGTCATTAGATCGGGAGCAGAACCAGACCTGGCCTTCACTTGACCTTAATGAAGGTCAGCTCATTGTGATATGGACGTTAGCAGAACCAGTCCTGGACCTTACCTAACCTAGATGAGGGCTAGCTCATTGGCCTGGGGTATTACACCTAAACCCAGTATTAGTTGAAAAAAATACACGTAATGGCCTTTTAAGCCACTTACATCTAAGCAGTCCATTAGCTATATATGTATATAAATATATACTTAAATCTTCAACGAAAACATTGTCACCTCTCTCAGTTCGTTCGCGGGTGATAATAAAGCACTGCAGTCACTATATAAACAAGCAAACTGGTTGAGGTAAAACAGAACCATGACATAGTAGGTAACGGTGACTAAAGGATGCCAGCTCTCTAGACACGCGGATGCGCTGATGTACTTATGTAAAGTTTTAACAACACATTTCCTACTAAAAGAATAAGAAGAATGTTAATGCACATCGATCACGGCATGTAGCCGTTAAATACGGGATAAATATTCTTTGAAGCCGTTCGTAGAGTTTTACGTAGAGTAGGGCAATAATATAAGGTACGGGAATAACATCATAAATCAGTTTATTACCTTAGAAGTAATGAATGAATCGTAATGACGCATTAATTAAACCAAGTGACAAAATTTTACAAAATAATTTTTCTAAAAAGATTTCTAAATAAATTGATACAAAAGAATTCAGAAACTGGCCAAATTTAAAGAACGTGGCTGGAAATAAGCGATTGTGTACAAAATAGCAGAAAATCTCATATTTGGTAAACATTTACTTATTTTCGAGGGCTTCCTTGCCTCGTCGATCATAAGACCTAATTAATGTCCCTCAAAATCGACAGTTATCCCTTCACATCCTTCTTTCAGTATATCCAATAAATTATCGTGACTTTGTGGGCTCCTTTTCGGAGCCCTCTTTCCGATAATCTTCCGAAGGTCTTCAATAGGATTCATGTTGGGGCTCTGGGCTGGCCAGTTCATCAGCGCAATTCATTCGTCGAAAAAGGCTATAACCTTCCTAGCCTTATGGCGAAGTGCATTGTCCTGTATGGAAATTAAAGATTATTCATTAGGGCTTACGTCGGGGCCTTACTAACGCAGCAAGAGATAAAATGTCATTTCAGCAGCGGGAGAAATGACGCCAGTGAGCGATCGTGTGTTGCGTGATCTGGGTTGTCAATGGGAACAGTAAATTGCTCATCCCGATATTACGTGTTTTAATACAACAAATTTGTTGCGTCGCATGTCGCTTGTTGCTTCGACAGTTCTCCTACCTGAGATGTATTTGATACAATATACTGCTGAAGAAGCCGTTTGGCGACTTTAGTTGTGATTTTGCCATGAATAAGGATGATGGGACCAACTCTTGCAGAAGAAATCATTCCCCACACCTTCACACTGCCTCCACATAGCTTGACTGTTTTCTTGACACATTGAGGAGACAGTCTTTCACCGGTTTTGCGGCGTACGCAAATGTTGCTGTCAGAGCCGGATAAGTTAAACTTAGATTTGTCACTGAAATGAATTGCATCCTATAGCGTGTCAGTCCGAACAAAATGTTCTCACGCAAACTTCAGACGTGCCTTTTGGTTTCGCTGTGAAGGAGAGACTTCGAAGCTGAAACCCTGGCATGCAATCCTGCATTTTGTAACCTGTGAGATGTTTTACTCTAGATGTTATTTCTGTCTTTGCATTAAATTTGCGGGCAATTGATAAACCAGTTTCAAAACGGTCCTTCGTAGACATTTTAGCCATTTGTGATCTTCCCTTTGAGATATTTGGGAGGTCTACCAGTTTCTGATCTTGTATATCTAACGTTTTTTCTGTGTTATATAGTACTTGCTTATTACAAGATGGTCGACACTCTTAGACTCACGGACAATATGAGCAGGCTCTGAAATTGACTCGTTTTCTTGATGCTTGGCAAAATTAGCATTTTCTGCTAGAGAGTATTTTGCTTGTTCAGTTCCCCATATATTGCTTGAAACTAGCCCCGAGGGTGCATGAATGCAGTCTTTAACTTTGAGATGTTCTGTTTAGTGTTTTAAAATGTGTTATGTAAATTTTTAGCTTCGTTCCTAACTGTTGGACAGGTCTGAATTCCTTCGTATCTGTTCATCTTAATTTTTTAGGAAAACTTCTATGTAAAATCTTGTAGCTTTGTCGTTAATTTATGCGTTATGACTTAATGTTTATTCAGTGAAAATTTTACTACAATTCATTGATTACGATTGATTCATTACTTTCTGAGTAATAAATTGATTTATATCGGTGCTGTTTCCGTTTCTTACATTATGTTGGTTGCTGTAAATCGTAGTAGTAGAACTCCTCTCAATCTGTTTCTATACAACATACACTCAGTATTTGGATTCATGTTGACCCACACTCTCCAATACCTATTTTAGTTGCCGATATTGGTCCGTAACAGAAAATTTCTGACATTATTGGCCGCCTTGTATGTCAAATGGTTTTTAGGATTAGGCTGATATGAGTACCAGTAACAATAATGTAGACAGTTGTGTACTTATCTGTTGCTCAATTTGATTATTTACCTGTTTAGTAGCATACCCAGCCGTAAAAAAATGACAGTTAATAAAGTTGCAATAAAACTTTCTATCTGACGATATTTGGTGTACTGCATTAGAAAACACACCCTGCAACAGCTAATTTGATCGATCAAGAGGGGCAAACACGCTCAGTTTTCGGTCCGCTCAAAACTCGGAGTAATGATTTACTGGAGCGTGATGTGATGAGACTTGCAGTAAACGAAACTCTATTCTCCCACAATAGAGGCTTTAACGGGTCACCCTAACCACCAAAATCGACCGAAATCTACCGCAAGGCTTCTAGCTGATGGCGTGGGGGAGTGGGGAGGAGGCGAGTGGCATCAGGCTCATGTTGTTCTTCAAGTGCTTAGCTGCACAAATTATCCATGCGTACTAAATTTTAGGTTTTCAATTCTTCAGAAATTTTAACGACTGTAGCAATCGGTATCCAGCTCACCAAACCTCTTATGTTTCCGTCCCGTCTTGAACGTTAGTTTTTTTGCTTGCAGGTTCCACGGGCTAGCTTGTGCTGATGTGGTGCAGGCCATTTAATAGCACCATAAAATTGGCTGTCATCCAGTCACTCAGCTAGGTTTACCGCCAAAGTTGGAGGTATTAAGGTGGGGTTCCTTCCAGCCAGCTACTACAGTAGCCTCTTCCAGCGACGGTGGTTGAGAGGCTGAGAAGCACTGGTCTTTCTTCTGTTGGATGACATGCTGCCAATTTGACACAGCTTTTGGTTTAGCAATCTCAATATCCAAGTCGGGAAAATATCTTAAGTTTCTCTCGACACTCTCATGGATCTTAATATGTATTTCCTTTCCACAATGCGTCAATTGAGCAGAAGGTAACATATTCTTCATAGAAACGCAGGATACGGGGTTATATTTTGGTTGTAGCTTTTCTTCAGTTCAATTTTGTCACTGTGGGCAGTGCACCAGCACAACAACAACAACAACAACAACAAAAATAATAAATAAAATAAAAAAAAAACGACTCTGGCACCGAGGTAGCAAAAGCAGAGGCCAGTGTAGATGGTTCACAGTGATATAGTGAACATCGTAACAAGTGATTCATACTAGGCTTAGTGACAACGTAAAAGACGGCATTAAAGTAGAATTAATTAAGCTAAGCCAAATGAGCTTCATGTCTTCGGAAATTCAGATAAATGCCTTGGTTTCCCTCTGTCGGATTGAGTTTCACGCGCTAACCCTCAATTGATTATTATTCAGACTTCTAAATACCCAATCCTACTTCTGCTAAGTGACAACACCTACAGGCCTTTCTAAAATTCCAGAGATGTCAATCCTATATGAGGCTTCGCTTAGCTAGAAACTAGCTCTAACCTTGCTATTTGATGGCGTCTAGAATACACTAGTTTACTGTATTATTACTAATCACTTCTACTGTACGCACCAAAGACACAATACTATTGGCGGCTTCAGATAAATGCGAAGCCTATTTCAAGAGATAAGAAGCAGACGCGTGGCAGGTTCTATAAACTGCGCAAAAATATACAAGGATGTGCTGAAGAGTGAAGAGAGTCCAGCGAGTTGGAGCTTATGAATATGTGTGAAATTTATAGGTTGTAGGTGCGTCAGTATAGAGAGTGAATACATTTATGTAGAAGTAGCAGCTGAACATAGATGGTCATCACGGAACTGCAAATGATACCAATGTTTTCAAACCAACTTGAGGCAAATGTAAACAGTACGTGTGGTACCTGCTCAAATGAATAATGGTACTACTATAAGTAGAAATTACAAACCCGTGTCGCATACTGTTCTGATGTAATTGTATTCACGTCAGTAACTATCTAGTATAAGGATGAAGCAAGCGAAAATTTGAGCCTCGACTTCTGTAACTTCCGTAAGAAATTTAGAATGAATATCGGTCTGTTATTCATGGAATTTGTAGGTACTATAAGAACAATAGATATATTTGAAAAGAAGAGGTAGATTTGTTTATTTACCGTTAGATGTTCGACTGAAAGAGGGCTTGAATAAAGATTCGTGAGCAGCTAAAACTCGAGCTTAATATTCGGCATTAATTTCTTACAGCAATGAGAAGCTTTCTTAAGGCTATGCCCACTCAAAATTGGGTGCACTTATTTTTTTACATGTTTTAAGTTGAATATCAACAAGCCACGGGTGCACTGCAACAACTTTTGTAGCAGAATAATGATTTCAAAAAGATGCAATTACAAATTCATTATACCATATAAACGGCCGGTTGCAAATATTCGTGCTACAGAAATATGTGATGAGACTTGCAGCAAACGCAACTCTATTCTCCCACAATAGAGGCTTTAACGGGTCTCCCTAAACACCGAAATCTACTGAAATCGGCCGAAATCGACCGAAATCGGGTCACTATAACCACCAAAATCGACCAAAATTTACCGAAATCGCCTGAAATGTCTGAAATCTACCGACCTGGAAGCAAAAGGGAACTGCTTAGCATGAGCTATAATCCAACTAAATAATAACCCCCACCCCAACACATTTACACCTCTAAGAGGTGTGCTCACGCCTATAAGTTGAAAGTGATATGTTAAGGTTTTAATTGAAGTTTTGCCAGGCAGATTGATGTTGGTAAGGGTTCCTGGACGTTTCGAGCGGGCTCAGTTCGAGCGAGCACCCAAACGAGCGGGGATTATATATGCGAGTGTGATAAACCAATGCTCTTTGGATCATCGATATTATTTTATAGTCATAAAGTTCAAGCCTCCGATTCCGAGCAGAACACTATCACAATGGAAAGAGAAATGGACATATAGTAGGCCGATAGAAACGGGGAACCCATTTGAATCGTCGATGGTTGCTGGCAGTGAATACATATATGTTTTTTCTTTTTAACTGAGGCACTATAGATCGATGTGATAATCGCTTAAAAACACTTCAAAGTTAACATATTCACTTTTAAGTTTTACTTCATTCAACAAGAATGCATAGTACCTACATTTTTCAGCATTTATTAGTAGTTTTTTTTCTGAAATTACATTTTCATACGACGTGAATTCGGTTACTTGCAGACTTGGTTAAGATACGAGATGACACATGTGGTTAAAAGCGTCACATGTGCGTCCATGAGAAAAAAAAACGGAGACCATGCAAAAAAAAGATTTATAATTCGGTTATAATCTCGGTTACTTTATTAGATAAGGTAACACAATAGATAGCTACAAGTTACTCAGTTCTGTAGCTAGTATGTAATGCACACAAAATTTTGATTTCGAGCCAATTCCACGAACAAATGAGCGTACCACCCCTTACTCTGACGCCTCTGCCATCTGCAGACTGTGTTACAAATAGCTTCAGTTTAGAAAATACCTAGTTAGATCTACATATATAAAAGTTTTAATTATGTATTACTAGTCGTTGTCGTCACAGCTGTACAGTGAGATGCTATGAATCTCATGTTTAATTAGGTTTAATTTCTTTTTGCATTTTTTACCCAATCATGCAACTTGAACTTGTTCCCCACTCATGGAAAAAATTGGTTAGACAAGTGTAAAAAATCATTTACCTACCTGCATGTATATTTTACTGCAGTTATCTCCAATCTTAAAGTTATTTCACCATTATTTTCTCAAGAATTGCATAGCTTATAGCTACTTGATTTTTTGCAATTGCCTTAGTTCGGGATTTTTCACTGTGTGTTACAAATTTTAAGCATGAAGAAAGCAGGAAAACACTTGTTTTATAAGCATTATCTTTACCACACTGAAGAAGTTCTTTGCAGAACTAGAGCACTCTGAGAGCGCATACCTCCGCCAAGTAAGGCAGCGGTTACGAAAAATTCAAATCGGCTCAGAAACCATGATTTTCTTTATATCAACACCAAAATATGATCACTTGTGCCTATTGATACTGTTAATAGTGTCCGTAATTTTCTTGGAGATCCGCATATAGCTTTTCGAGTTATGCTGCTAACAAACATTTTAACAAACATGAGTCAAACACACAAGCGGACCTACCGATCATCACCAAAATTCAATCAATTATGTCTTTTAACATTACTAACAATTCCTGAAAATTTCATAAAGATCCATCTGTAATTTTTGATTTATTGCACTGACAAACATAAAAACAAACACAGAGACAAACAAACGAACGAACGAACGAACAAACAGATCATCACAAAAATATGATCATTTACTCTCTGTAATAAACTCAACAACTCGTGTAAATTTCATGAAAATCCTTTAATTACTTCCTAAGTTAGGACATTAACAAAAAATAGGCAGACAGACAAACAAAGAAACGGATGGGCAGGTCTTCATCAAAAGTTAATCATCTGTTCCTCCTAACATACATAACAATCCCTATAAATTTTGTCAAAATGGGTCCATAAGTTTTCAAGTTATCTTGATGACAGACAGAAAGAATAACAGACAGACAGACAGACAAAGCCTACGAAAACATAACCTCCTTGGCGGAGGTAATTAGTGTATAATTTCACATTCGGGAAATAAAAAAAAAGAGATAAATAAAAAATCAATAAAGGAAATAATTTTTTTTAATAAAAAAATTTCAACCCTATCAGCAATAGGCTTCGTTTAGCGTGGGAATGTGAAAAATAGATAGGTTAAAATCAGTACATTTCGGGTAATTTTGGTCGCTTTTCGTCAATTACGGTGGATTTCGGTGTTTAGGATGACTGGGCTTTAACCAGAAGAGTGGTATTCGTTAAGAGCAGGGCTAACTGGGTGGCTATTACTCAGGCAGTAAGAATGTTGCCATGGCGCTGGCGTCAGATCATTCACAGTGAGGATCCTGTCTCTGAGCATAATGACTTGACTGTGTCCATATTGGAGAGGTTTGTCCCTAAGAGGACTATTCTTGTGAGGTCTCGGGATAAGCCGTGGTTTGACGACCAGTGTCGGTTAGCGTTCGAAGCTAAATAGGTGGCTTTTCAGGCATGGCGGCGTTCGCGTGACCGCACGCTGGGGCAGATCTATCTTGATCGTACGGCCGAGGCTAAGCGTGTGTATGAGGAGGCTCAGCATCGTCTGAGGCAGCGTTCCAGGGAGTCTCGGGTGAGTATTGACCATCCACTTCGTTGGTGGAGTGAGCTAAAGGGTTCAGTGTTCGGTGCTGAACCTTCGGTGCCGCCCTTTGTGGGTCATGGTGGGGGCATTATTACTGATCCTTTGGCAAGGGTGGAGCCTCTGTCGGCTCACTTCGACGGGAAGTAGAGCAGAGATTTTATTGCTTTGCCTCATGGATGCCACCCTGAATATCGCTTGACCTCTTTGGCGTTGAGATCTGCTACAGTCAAGGTGCTGCTTGAGTGCTTAGATCCGTATGGATTTGTGGATCCGGTGGGCATGTTTCCTTTGTTTTATAAACAGTTGGCTGACGTTCTTGCCCCCAAGCTTGCTGTGATCTTCCGGCGCCTGATACGATTAGGAAATTTTCCTCGTTATTGGCGCACTGTGAATATAACTCCTATTCCCAAGGGTCCAGTGTCATCCTATGTTTCTAACTATCGACCCATCATTACACTGACGCCCATTTTGTTAAAGGTGTTCGAGAAGTTGATTGCTTGTAAGCTTGGTCGTTTTGCTGAGGTAACGGGGTTGCTGCCTGCTGGTCAGTTTGCGTACAGAACTGGCTTGGGTTGTTGTGACGCTCTGTTGTCGGTGTCACACCATTAACAGTCTGCGCTGGATTGTAGGTCTGAGGCACGCCTTGTCTAGTTGGACTTCAGCGCTGCGTTTGACAGGGTTAACCACAGTGGTCTATTGTACAAGCTGGAGTCCTTTGGTGTGGGTGGTAGGGTTCTGTCTATCATTCGTGATTTTGTTTCTGAGCCAACGCAGAGTGTGTCTGTTGACGGCGTCTTGAGTGCCTCAGTCGCGGTGGTGTCTGGTGTCCCTCAGGGCAGTGTGCTTGGCCCGCTGTTGTTCGTTCTCTATACTAGTGACATATTTTCTTCGCTTGAAACCATGATGATCAACTATGCCGACGATTCAACTTTGATAGCTGTTATACCTGCTCCTCGCCTGCGTGATGCTGTCGCTCAGTCTCTGAATAGGGATTTGTCGCGCATTAGTGCATGGTGCTCGGCCTGGAG
>LQNS02000224.1:1368011-1384085 GCA_001587735.2 Parhyale hawaiensis
CGGTCATCCAGAATACGGGGAGTCCCCGTATCGACCTTTGCCATTTTGTTGGGCTATGGCGATGCAAACGAGCCAAACCGAACAGGAGCAGCAACGCAGAAACGACAGACAGAATGAAAAAAGAAGACACAAGAAGGAAAATGTTTGTATAAAAAAAGAGTATGCACACGGCGGGCGCAGTTCGTGGAAGCGAATGGAGCAGTAGCTGGCCAGTCCTAAAGCACCTACCCAATGCACTAGACAGCGATGCCACCACGAAAGCGGACATCATTGGTAATGCAGCACAAGCCGGTTGTGCAACGTCCAGCCAATAAATACCTTGGCGCCTTCCTCCATTTTTCAAGGTCATCAAGGTCAAGAGGGGAAAAGAAAATGATTATTTTAAAGCATATGATAGCTGACTGTACTTTTCGGTTCCACGCATAGGCTAATTAATGATTTACAGTATTTAGTGTCTTGCGATATGTACACCAGCGTAAACTTGAACTTTCTGACAAGACACAAATGCAGTTCCTGTAGTTTGCGATTTCTGGCCCTAGCTACATCACCAGACAGGCATATACTCCGTGGAGCGGTCACAGGTCACAGCATCTTAAATCCGGGAATGTTCACCGCATGTTGTATGCTTGCAATTTTGGTCACTCACGCTACTGTCACTTATACTTTTCCAAACCTTCCTTGCCCATCCGCTCTTTTCCATTATTTTCTCTTGCGAGTGAAGCGAAGAGCGTTGATACTGTTTTCGTTGACAGGTGGATTCTTTGTCTGTATGTTTGTCTGTCTACTCAAAAAGAGGCAAAAAGATTTGAGCCATGATTACAATCTTTTCAGGCAGTCAGGTGGGTTGACTGAGATGTGAAAAACATAAAAAAAATTGAATTAGCTGGCTAACAAAAATGACGGCGTTGAATGACTAAAAAATTGGCAGAAGGTGTTGAGCCATAATCATAATCTTTTTCAGTCAGTCAGGTGGGTTGACCTAGATACGAAAAATGCAAAAAATTGGCCATCAAAAATGACGGCGTTGAATTTGCAGCTCCAGACTCAGCACTCTTCGTGGGTGATGTTCTTACGCCACGAGGCGTTCTAGTTTACTATTGCTCAGACCAATTGAAGCTGCGCATCTCCTCTTCTCCATTTATTATTTGTAAAGTAATTCTGCATACGTGTCAGTTTAAACCATGCCACACGGCAGTTAAATGTAGGTGGTCGCCCAGACAATCGTACGATTGACATGTCTCCTTGTAAACACAACTGTGTGTCTGTTGATAAAGTTGCTAAAATGTTAGCCGTCAGGGCTGTTTGTGATTAACAAGATTTAGAGTGAACTCGATCACTCTGAGAGCGCACACCTCCGCCAAACAAGGCAACGTTAAGGGAAAATTGGTTCTGATAGTATGAATTCTTTTTTATCAGCACCAAAGTCTAGTCGTTTGTGCCTATTGACAGTAAAAACAGTTTCTGTAATTTTCTTGAAGATCCGTTCATAATTCTTTGAGTTATGGTACTAAGAAAAAATAAAGAGACAAACAAACAAACAAATAAACAAACAAGCGAACAAACAAACAAGCAAACAAACAGCAAGCGGTTAAAGAGATCTTCACCTGAAGTTAATCATCTATTACTGTTAGCATGCCTGACAATCATTGTAAATTTCGTAAATATCCGTCCCTTTTAGTTATTTTGCTAGTAGACATTAAACTAAACACAAACATGAACAAACAACCAAACCAAACAGATCATCAAGAAATTTTGGTCATTTACGCTTCGTAATACATCTACAATCCTACATCACTTAAATTTAATAAAAATGCGTCAATAATTTTCTGGGTTACGGTACTAAGCAAAATGAGACAGGCAGAGGGGCAGACATAGAGACAAACAAACAAACAAAACAAACAAGCAAACAAACAAAGAAGAAAACCAACCAACAAACAAACAAGCGGTTGAACGGATCTTCACCAAAAGTTAATCATCTGTTACTTTTAGTATACCTAAAAATCCCTGTAAATTACGAAAAGATCTGTGTATAATTTTTTGAGCTATGTTGATGACAGACAGAGAGACAAAGAGACAACTCGACAAAAACATAACTTCATTAGCAGAGGTATTTTCAGAGCAAAAACTTTTCCTTTTTTTCCTGTTTGCAGCGACAGAGCAACGCATTCGGGCCCAGAGATTTAGAAAACGTATATTTTCATTTGATTATCGTTCGAACCGCCTTTAAAAATATTTTAGCAGTAGCCTAGGGTGCTGAACTGGTGGCACTAGATGTTACAGGTTCAAGTACACGACAGGTGTGCGACGTTTGCGTCGCCTGGTGCACTGAGTCAGCAGTTTGTAGATATGCATATCGCTGTGCACTTGGCCTTCTCAGAAATGGGGATGGTAGGGGGGAGGGGCGCGGGTCGTTGCCTAAGCACCTTCCGTCGACGCGCCATAGTTTTTGACAACCCATAGTCGACTCCAGCCGTATACTCCTGTTGGGCCCATTGATGTATCCGCTGCAGGAACCAGTGCGGGTGGTTTTCCAAGTAGGAGATATATGGTCAAGCGGACTTTACCTTTACCTACCAAAATCAGGACAGCCGCAGAGGGCAAAACCGTAATTCAACTACTGCATTTCACCGCGGTGGCCTCAAATTTTGTTAGGTTACGGAACTTTTCCAGTCTCTCGGTAATGTGTTAGTATTACAGTGTACCAGCTCAACGTAAATTTACTCTAACTTTTTTATTATTAATCCATCTGAATCCGGTCTTGGCACCATATCAACCGCCAGGTGTAGTATTATAGGCCACGTTAGGTTGCCAACAGTCATTGTTGGGGGCTTTTATCCCATAACCTCGGGTGCGGCATCAACTTGCGGATGCATACGTTGAAAGCGGTGCCTCATAGAGGATCGGGGTGTAAGTCCCGGTGTCTTTTTGGGAATGGGCCTTTTGGTTCGTCTACTGCCGCCTATCTAATCTAATCTTTCGCGTAAATTTTTCCAATGGATCAGCTGCGTTATATATTTGGCAACGTAAGTTATTGAGCAACTCGATCCGTCAGTTCTGATGAAGGGACTCTGAGTTAGAAAATATTCACATTTAAGGGCAACGATGATGCAAGAATATATATGCATATCACGATTTGAGCTGCACCGGAGCTGAAAAACTCGTATTATTTATACACAGTAAAAAATTTAATGATGGGTTAAAAAAATTATCTAGTATTGTCGCTCAACGAGGATCACCACTCACAGGAAATACTCAGTGGCATGAAACGCGCACCCAAAGCGTACGAAGAATTATATATAGCAGGTGAATTGAGGAAAGAAAGAGCGATACAAATGCAAGCAATATCGAAATCATTGCTTGCAGTTCATCGGCCACTTGAAGATGAAACCAGCACTTGAAACTTAGAAAAAATATGGCTACTGTGTTGAAGATAACACCACTTGCGCGAACAGTGTAAGATTAAAGACGCGTTCGAGTTGGCAGCGAAATTAAGCCCTCGGGCTTGACTTGTCCGAGACTGCAGACAGGTACCGTGTATTCAACACTATATGTTTCAAGTTTCAGGAGTTGTCCCTGGATCGATTACCTGTTAAACTTTTAAGAACTCAATACAGTAGTATTGAGTAGTAGTAGTATTTTAAAAATAATATAGTTGACCCTCCGTACGTTTTCTTTTGGTACAGTTGAACGAAGTGTATCTATTTAAGGGGAAACTAGGGAAACTTCTCGACGCTAAAAATTAAGCCCAACGCCGAAAATTAAGCCAACCGTACAGTCTTAATTTTCGGCGTATTACTGCATTATTCTGCAAACTGGAGATTTCAGTTTGCTCATCATAATCACTCTGCATCAAGCATATACAACACGATTGAAACTGACGAAGCCAAAATTCTAGCCTACAGTTCTCGACAAGAGAAGTCGAGTCGTTTAAACTTAGATCGACTTTGACGATCCACTCGAACACGCTCTGAGACTATGGTGTGCGCATATTAAAACAATACTATCTTAATAACGCAGTTGTGTGTTGTGATTTTTCTCGTGTTTTTTTTTTATCTTCATTAGACTATAAGAATTATTTCGAAAGAGCTAGTGCATCTCTGCTATAATAGGAGAGCTGCCTGACTGTCCGTCTGTCTGTCTGTCTGAAGCCTTTCAAACTTTTTCAATTATGGTCGCTCTATTGGACTCTGAGGACTTGCTGGACTTTGTGAACTTAGAGGACTCTATGGGGTGGACTTTGTGCACTGGTGGACTTTGTAGTTTTGGTGGATTTTGTGAACTTTTTGGACTTCATTGACTTTGTGAAATTTGTGAACTGTGCGGATTTCGTGGAGTTGATTTACTTTATGGACTTGATAGACTTTATGGACTTGGTGAACTTAGTGGGCTTTATGAACTTTGTGGACTTGATAGACGTTGCAAACTTGGCGAACTTTGCAGATTTGGTGAACTTTGTGGAATTGCAGACTTTTTGAATGGACTGGGAAGCTACAATGAAATAAATAGTTTCAAAACTTATTCAACCACAAGATCCTGGGTAACCTAGTAATCTGTAATTATTCATGAACACTCATAAGATTAGCGTTAGCTGCACTTTGATACTGAAGAGGTCTTCAGTATCAAATATTAACTATTTTCCTTGAAAGCCGTTCTCTCATTATACGGGTTGTGCTTGAAACACAAACATTGCAAGGATTGTTGCTACTGAACATTCAAGTATGATCGCTACGACTTCAGAATGTAAATACAGGTTCTGTATGCTCAAACACCTCGTTACGTTAAGGCAAAATAAAATATACAGGTCCGCGCAATATTACCGATGTCAGTGCCTAGATTCCATCACTTTGGTAATACTCTGCTCTTAACGCAAATATGATCACAACTTGATAGAGCCTTTGAGTGACGCATAACTAGACATATATACCAATGCAAGTAAAACCTCAATTTGAGGAAGATAATGGAAAACATTAGCTGTTAAAAGTCCATGCTATGGAGCTGGCAACTCTACACTCACCAGCCCCGTATCTTTATTAGGTGTTTTAGAAGTTTTTAATGTTTTCCTGACTCAGATAAGTAACTTGCAGAGGTCTGTGCCCTAGCAACACTCATTACACTCACTAAACTTCAATCAAGCATCGTGGTGGAGCAAAACAGGTGTGATGGCCCAGAAACAATCTTGCAGCATCTCACTGAATTTTACATATCAAATTGTAAGTCTTCAGGTAAGCATGTTCGGGAGACGTGACTGCATTTCTCTTGCAAATCGTAGCAAGGACTACATGCGGGAATTTTAGGGGCTAAAAAGTACAAAGTTTTCATAAAATTAGGGCAATATCCAGTTTTATTGTTAGTGCAACTATTTTATTTTGGTCCGCTACTACTCCGAGCTTCAGAAAACTCGACTTTAAGATATCGCGATGGAAAATTTCTGCATCTTTAAAGTCTTCACTGCGATTACTCTCTACTCTTATTGTCATCATTTGAAAAATTCCCCAAAGCACACAGATCTAATAACATGAAATTCTGCAGTCGTATCGAACGCTGGTGTGGGTAAAACCACGAGTCTTGATGAAGCTGCAGCCTACTTACTGTCGAGAAGATAGGCAAAATTACAGTCATGGAGATAAGCAAACTACAGGGGTGGACTGAGAAGAGATTATTGTCTTGATAAGGAGGCAAACATAATAGTCTTGAAGACGTGAAAATGTTTAGTTATGAAGACAGTCGAGTTCATCGTCGTGAAGGCAGGAAAATTACGAAGACAAGCAGAACCACTACATAGAAAAGAACAAGACTAATAATACTCTGAAGATATCATGGCTACCACTGTCTTGTAGGTAACAATACTTTTTTGTTGACGATAGTAACACTATTGTTCAAAAGATAGCAAGGCTACTGTGCTGAGGATATCAAGACAACTTCCTTTAAGATTGTAAGACTAATCTCATCAAGAGAACAAGACTACTGTCCTGAAAACTGTACCTCTAGTGTCATGGAGACAGCAAGTCCACTGTCATTAGGAAAGCCGAACTGTTGTATTGAAAATAGCCGGACCAGCTTGTATTCTGCTGAAGATAGCAGGGCTAGTGCACTGAAGTAGCCAGATTACAATGCTGAAGATAGCCAGGCTACTGTCATGAAGATAGCCATACTACTGTGTTGAAGATACCCAAACTACTGTGCTGTAGATGGTTGGACTACTGTGTCAAAGATAGCCAGACTACTGTGTTGGAGATAGATAGAACACTGTTTTAAAGCTAGCCAAACTACTGGTCTAAAGATAACCGTCCCATTGCGATGAAGATAGCAAGACAACCTTTTAAAGATAGCCAGACTACTGTACTTAACACAGTAAGATAATTATTCTGAAGATAGCCAGACTAATGTGCTGAGAACAGCAAGACACTCTCCTAAAAACTGCCAGATAACTGCATTGAAGATAGCCAGACTACTGTCCTGAATATAGCCGAGCTACTGTGCTGTAGATAGCAAGACAACTATCCTGAAGACACCAGAGCTACTGTGTTGAAGGCTACTATCATCAAGATAGCCGGACTTCTGTCTCGAAAACAGCCAGACTTTTGTGCTGAAGATAGCAATGCCACTGTCCTAAGAATTACCCGACTACTGAGCTGAAGGTATTGAAACCATTGTCCTGAAGATACCAGGAATCAGGACTGCCGATTTGAAGACGGCAAGAATACTGAATACAAGACAGCACTATGCCTGTCGATGTACCAGGTCGAGTCCAGCCATCCACTTCGCATCGGCTAACAAAACCCTTATGCTGCTCAAGACGTGGAATGTTTCAAAAGTACGGGGCATTGCTGCCTCTGCAAACCACCATTCTTGTATCACGTGGCTGCTACATGTTGCGACCAAAAGCAGAAACTTGAACACGCGTAATGACGGAGATAATAGAGTACTGAAGACCCAGGGCAATATGGCGTGCATGTGATGCCATCGTGCGGTGGTACACATCCACTGTCGAACTGGTTAATTGTTCGGACTCGGAGTGCAAAATGAGGCTGGGACTGCAGTACGTAATGGTTCCTAAAACACTGAGCGGACTACAGAAAAAGAGGAAGCCTTCGTTGCAGCGTGAAGGCCTCCTATTGGCTCTTGAGAGACTCGCCCATATTCTGGGCAGATGTTGCAGAGAAGACAGAGCTTCCTCAGATATTTTCTGAGCCACTTGCAATTACACCAAACGGCATTACTTGAGTTTTATCTCTTCATACGGGCAAAAATAAGTGAAGTTGTACGAAACGACAGAGTTAACACTGAACGGAAAACTGAGAACAGAAACCGACTGAGATTCCGCGTACAGCTCTTACTGCATATGAATGAGTAAATGAATGAATATATGAATGAATCAATGAATGAATATACGGATGAATAAATGAATGAATCAATCAATGAATGATTTCAGAAATGAATGAAGTCCACTCGCTGTAGTGAACAGCTCAAAACAAGAAAAAGAAAAGGAACTCTCAAATCAGTCTTAAAGCAATTACCCATTATTTAAACATATATATCCATATATTTATACAATTGAATAGTTTGGGAACAGCCCTTCGTTAATGCAAGTTTGATTAAAAATAACGCTGCATTGCTGGTTGACAATTCGTATTGTGCTATAGGGTGTTTCAAATTCACTGTTCTTAGTGACGGTGCCTTGGTTGTCGGTTAGTTGGATAAGTTATACAAAGTAGTAATTTTGATTCATGATGATGCGACGCGTCTCGACTTGATTGCCGAGTTATTTTCAAGCTGTTGTTGTTTCTGTCAGTGCTGCAACACAGATTTTAGTGCTACATCATTTAAAAGATGTGATCGGTTCAATCACGGAGATCACACTCCAACTGTAATAATTTATTAACAAATCACGTTTCAATGAAATTTGATCGCAATTCAAAGACGTAGACAGCACATTCTAATCTGTAGCTTTTTCGAGGGGCTTACATGTTCGTTGCTTCAAATGACTGGTTAGAAGTTTCAGCTGTTACTCAAACTTTTCGAAGCGTTTGTTGATTCTCGAATCTATAATTCACATTAACGTTTATTATACTGCTTGACGATGTGAGATGATTCAATCTACATCGTTTAATTTCACTTACGGCCAGTCTACACAATAAGTTCCCAATGACACTTTCTGCCTTGACCCGCCTACTTTCTCTTCTTTTGAACTCTTCTCTTCATCGACGAGAGGGATTTATTGCAATGATGAGCTACCCGTGGTGACGAGTGGCAATGATGTGCACCAGTGCTGACACGAGCGCTCTAGTGACGAACCATGTGGGATACAGCAGGCATCAGAACTGTGCAGTGGTTTCGAAAGCGCATCCTTTCCGAAATTAACTACGGATATTTTAATTTCAAGTACTTAGCATAAACGTATCTTAATATATTCCTCATTCATACATATCATTGTGCTGGATTTATAAAAAAATTGTGATACTACCTTAATTTACAATTCACTGCGAAAAATATCGAGCTGTCATGGAGAATATTCGATCGTTGAATGTATGGAGGTTGTTATTTTCACTGGGAACACACGGCGGACCTATATTTAAGTTTTACGACCGACTTTCTTTCTCTAAAGGGGAGCAGCATTCTAATGCGTGAAACATTAATAAAACTAGAGCACTCTGAGAGCGCATACCTCCGCCAAGTGAGGCAACGGTAGCAAAAAATTCAAATTGGCTCTGAAACCATAATTTTCTTTGCATAAACTCCAAAATCTCATCATTTGTGTCTTTTTATAGTAATAACAGCTTGTTTAATTTTCTTGAAGATCCGTTCATAACTTTTTGAGTTATACCGTTAACAAACGTTATGACAAACATGAGTCAAACATACAAACGATCCAACCGATCTGCGCCAAAATTTAATGATTTATGTCTTTCAACATTACTAACAACCCCTATTAATTTCATTAAGATCCATTCATTATTTTTTGAGTTATTGTGCTAACAAGCATAAAATGAGAAACAGTGACAAACGAACGAACAAAAAACGGATCATTACCAAAATTTGGTCATTTACTTTTTATTATATACCTAACAACTCACGGAAATTTCATCAAAATCCATTCATAACTTTTTGAGTTATAGCATTGAGAAAAAAGAGGAGACAAACAAACAAACAAACGGATGGATAGATCTTCACCAAAAGTTAATCATCTGTTTCTCCTGACATACCTAACAATCCCTGTAAATTTCATCCAAATCGGTTCGTAACATTTTGAGTTATCTTGGTGACAGACAGACAAACACCATGCAGACAGACAAACACGACGAAAACATAACCTCCTTGGCGGAGGTAACTATGTCAACAGAGTGGGCATCCCTTGTGCTTCGCTTGACGAGGAAATCGCAAAAAATGCACTCAGTGGGTTCATTCCTTTCCTATGGTTACAGCTTCGGCTATCTTTTCATTGTTTCTAACGTAGTATCCTCTTGAAGTCTCGCAGAGCATTTTTCACAACTTTCTCTTTTAATTTTATATTCGTCACTATATAGTTACAATGTCGGGTAGTTTCTAATACATACTAGCGTAATGTGAACGTCAAGTCTTCATTCACCATCTACCGGAAGATACTTGAATGTAGCTTCACATATTAACGTCTTTCACTGATTTCACGTTGTTGATTGTATTTGTGTATCATCAGCGAATAAAGAAGTGACTGCATCATTGCATTCGTACTTCCCTACAGTAATGCCATAACAGTGAATTCACACCAAAAAGAGAATTCTCGTACTAAACTGATGAAATTGCAAGGCGCGTGTAGTGATGTAGAATAAGCAGCACCCATCACCGTTGATAAATTAAGCTGAACGCGATGTAACCAAGTGCCCTGTAAATTCCATATTTTATAGAATGGCAGCCGCAGACTTGGATAATGATTAGATGTTAATGCAAATAATAGCCATAACTGTTGAAGTTACACATACGTAATTTCAAAGTACAGTAATCAAGATCAGTTTTTTTGTATGGCTTAAATCATAGACGGCAGTAAAATTGGTGGCTTACCTACTTTAAGTGCTCTGCAGTAGGTTTTATTGCTGATTGCTGAAGAAGCTGAACAAGATATTCTTTATTATTTTTTTTAAACGATGTCCAACTAGAAGCGAAGTGCTCATGGTGATGCAAGGAATATTTTTATCAGCAACCGGTGGGCGACAATCATTGTACTTTGAAACACCAAAAGACTTAAAATTCATTGAACTTAATATGTATCACGTTCTACCAACGTCTTATTAACTTGATGAACACATTTCTTTTTGCCTCGCTATAGCAGTTTGTGCTCTGTGTGAGGCCGCTTTGACAAATAGAAAATGTTTTATTGTAGTTTATCAAGCAGCCTCATGATTTTTTTGCTTGAAGTTGGCCGTCATGTATCGCGTAGTTTATGCAACGCTTTTGATCTTCTGCAGGTCAACTGAAGTTTGGCATGAACATTTTCTCAAACAAAATAGATATGTAAGTGCCCTACATACATCGTGCGCATCGATGTAGATGGGCATAAAATTATCTGAAAAGTGTGAGTACCTACGCCATTTCAGAAGGATACAAAAGCAGCAAAACTGACTGTATCCGTAAGAAAAAACGCCCAAAATTTACGTACCACCGCTGCATGCAGTTTCTGTTTACTTCCTGGCCCGTTTGATGCCCCTTTCCTCTTTTATTTAGTTTTCTTGGCCCGTTGGATGCCCCTCTTCTTCTGTTATTGTATTTAACTTTCCTCGGCCGTTTTAGGTCTCTCTTTTTCTATATTTTTTATTTTCCTAGGACCTTGGATGCTCTTTTTCCTCTACAGTACATTTTCTTTTGTTTTCTTGGCCTTTTGGATGCTCGAACCACCGCCCGGTGGACCACCTCTCCACACGCCACTGTTAAGAACAGACATGAAAATGCCGTACAGTGGAATATCGCTCTATTTTAATTTCTGTCATTTATGCCTCTCATTATGACTACATAAATTTTGAATGTAATATATGAGTGCAGCTGCTTTTCCTTGTTCAACGAGAAGCTAAGCTATTGGTGCTACCATCCGTTGCCTGCAAAGGATAACACGTTTTCGTAAGGACAGCGGCAGCGCACTCGCAGGTCAAAGGGTTATAATTTCTTGCAGTACCTACCATGAATTGACTTACAATACTGATGCGCCTAGAATTCATAATAGATGTAATCTGTGTATGATATGGAACANNNCACTCGCAGGTCAAAGGGTTATAATTTCTTGCAGTACCTACCATGAATTGACTTACAATACTGATGCGCCTAGAATTCATAATAGATGTAATCTGTGTATGATATGGAACAGACACGTACAATAAAAAAGTACGCTAATTTGGTGGAGGTACTTGTAAAGAACGAAAAATTCCGTCCCGATTTAATTACATAATGTAAACAGTGCAGTGTTGTGAATGGCATGCATCAGTTCTGCTAGCATTTAAAGAGTTTCTCAGAGATTCATAATAAATAAACAAACAAACTAGAAACAATATCACGGTAAAGACCTTGCCCTTGGCTGTTTATCAGCTGCGTTGATCGATGAAAGCTCAAAGCCGTGAATTTAGCAACTCTAAACAAACTGCAGCGTGTCCAAGTATTTGTGCACCAAAACATCACTGCTCCTTTGGCAAGGCCCTTTATGTAAATGAAGATTTCTAAGATCAATACAGTTTTTCTAAATGGTGTACACTTGGTTCACTTTTATGTAAAAATGTGCGACTTGGATCGTGGTATATCACGTCTAGTTTAGTACAGTACTTATAAGCATGCATGTACAGTACGAGGGAGTTCAAGAAGTATGTGGAATTGCTGAAAATATTTAATCCAGATTCAAGCTTTCTTGCTTCAATGCAAACGTATTGCTCTGCCAAGACTAATGCTCTTCTCCGCGGATTCATTCTACTAATTTCGACGTAAGTTTGATACACTTGGATAGGTAAGTGATTACTCAGTGGAGCATCCCCATGAAGCATTTGGTACCTATATGGCTGGAAGTTTGTGACTATGAAACTTTTCTGAGCTTTGCTATTTGTCAGGTCAGCGCCAATTCTGTTACGTTTGAATGAAGTGGAAACGAATTCTAGACCTTTGTTTATACAGCGAATTTGAGACTGATGATTCTTAGTACTTTGGTATTAACAGAAAATGAGAGCCACCATCTCATCGTTGCCACCATTTGTTATGACCTGGATTTTACCATGTATCGAAGTGGGCGTTATTGGTTCAGTAACGAAGCTCGGGGGAAAATTTTCTTAAAACTTTTTGAATTCCCCTCGTAAAATATTACACTACAACGCACTGATATTAGTGTCAGAGGTGTTGCTGATATGAAGTAAAGTTTCTTAGACCATATAGGAACTGGCAATGAAGGGCAATGAAGAATATTTTAAATGCGTGTTAAAAAACAGCATCAGGGAATGCATTTTATCGTCCGATAAAAAATTACTTTAGACAAAAGTTCTTACTTTTGATATGCAAAAACTGAATGAATGCTAACTTTTTAGTTCATGACTTGTTTTTCAGAATCTAATTTACGTTCGGAAATTGTAGCTCTATCTTTCTTCTACGTGTTTCAGTGATACGAGAATCTATAAAAAATTATTTCAGCAAAAGGAACTTATTTCTGTTATCCTAGATGTATGTTTCTACATAACATATATGAGAGCTTGTATTGAAAGTAATTCATTGCATTGAACGATAACAACACTCCTCCTTCATTCTTCTGTACAAATTTTACACGTATGGTAGTTAAGTTCTTTAATGTCGAGAGAAACTAGTCGAAATAAACAAATAACAAAGTACATAAGCTATTGTGCTCTTTGTTTGATTATTTTTCCTTCTTTAGCGATGTGTAGTGCTGTCCCATGTTGTGATCACTTCTGTAGCGAGGAAGGATGAAGTATGAGAGACCAGTTTTTGCTGCTTCTTGCAACACGATGCTGACTTTCCTGTCGTTCCCCAAGCGACGATCCCCATAAAGAAGCAATGGAAGAAAACAACGTGGTCCCTTGATTGTTTTCTCAAAATAAGTGTCACTTTTGGCTAAATTCTTGCAAGTCTTGAGTAACTTGGATCCTAAGATAGTGGTTCGTGGTAATAAGTGTCAAACTTTGCATTGACGTATTTTAGATAGTAACACTCTACCTCATGCACAAATTATATGACTAAATAGTACTAGTAGAACTGTAGTAGCATATTTTATATTTTCATTATTATTATTTCCTCCGCCAAGAAGGTTATTTTTCTATCGGAGTGTATCTGCCTTTTTCTCTATTTGTCTCTTTAACTGTCACCAAGATCACTCAAAAAGTTATGGACGGATCTTTGTGAAACTTAGAGAAATTGTCAGATATGTTAGAAGGAAAAGATAATTAACTTTTTGCTAAAGATTGGTTCAACCGTACGTATATTTGTTTGACTGCCTTCTTCCTGGTAACATAACTCAAACAGTTACAGTAAACGTTTTGTTTTTAACTTGCAGGAAAGCTGTTGGGAATGTTACGAAGAGCAACTGATCAAGTGACCACATTTATGTGATCTGTCAATCTATTTGTCTCTATATCTATATTTTTGTTTTTATGTTTGTCAGTAAAGCAATTCAAAAAGCTATGAACGAATCTCACGATATATGGAGGAAACAGTAGAAATTTTCAAAGGCAAAAATGACCAATATTGGTGATGATCGGGTTTTCTGTTTGTGTATTTTTTGAACTATATGTTTGTCGTAGTGTTTGTCAGAACAGAACTAAAAAACTTACAAATAGATCTTCAAGAAAATTACAGGAACTGTCGGAAATGGCAAGAGGCACAAATGGCAATTTTTGGCGACGATAAAAAAGAAATCCAATATATCGCTAACATTGTTCTGCTTGGCGGAGGTACGCGGTCTACCAGGGCTTCTCTAGTCATATGATGGGATAATTTTCCAGAGCCAGCGGAACGACGTGTTAGGGTGGTTTTTAACCATTTATTCTAAGTATGAAACAAAATACCTAAAATATATTATAGAGGAAACTTTAGTGAAATCCATGTCAAAAATTAGCAAAGCGTTTTCAACAGTTGCAATACCTCAACATGTTGCCGTGATGACATCGATAAAGCCATCGCCTACATTCACTGCTTTTTCAAGCAAAAGTTGAAAACAAATCAGCGCAAATATTTGCTTAGCACGTCCGTCAATTGCTCATCTCAACCAGTTTCTTTGTTCTGTCACTTCAGACGATCCAAGCAGTAGCCTCTTATAAAAAGGGCTCCGCTTCAGGCGGCATCTTATCGACAGGCCTTTGTCGACTCGCTGGCAAACAAACTTATCTGCTAATTTCTAAATGTCACATGGCGAATCGCGGGCTAATTGTAGTCCCACGGATGTTAAGTATCCCTAAAAAATCCCTAATCAAGACTTTACCTTGAAAGAGATCCGTCGTGAAAAAAAAACCAAGCCGTGAACTTGGCTTTCAAGGACCGCGTCGAGGACGTTGCGAATGTTCGCCACTCCCTTATCTGCTGCGCCGCGCCTGTCACGCACGACGCCGTTTTTTCTACGACTTCTTAAGCTTCTTTTAGAATAAGCGCCACGGGAGACTTTACCTCGCATAATTTGCATAATTTTTGGGAAATAAAAAGTAGCAAGTGACTTTTACGATGCGCGTAGGACGAGGCCCTCGTCACGAGAAATTACCTGCACATGGTTGCTGAGTTTTCAGAAGGAAAGATGATCGGCATTTAGTCAGCTATTTCTTGACGAAAAGTGACACATATCCAGTGCTGCATTATATCTGTTAAGCTTTCGATTCATACACGAATGATCTTTAGGCTACGGAAATAATTTCAGAGTAATGCACTGTTATATCTTGTGAATCTGCTGACGAAGTCTAGGTGACTTTCTCCATGCAACCTCTCGTGCGTGGACTCTTGATGCTGGGTTTCTTCTGTTGATGCCACGGTAGCTGCATGCTTCCGTTCTCAGCTCAAACACCTTGTATCGCTCGCTGGTTCGATACTCCGCCAGACACTCGAGCTCTTTGCAGATCTTGGTGTGCTGACTCGGCAAGTTGTGTGTGCATGCTCAGCGCTATGACAGAACTGCCTTCCTCAGAGATGAGGGGGGTGGGGGGTCTCGGGTCATTTGTTCCTTCCGCCAAATTGGCGCCATAGTTCTTGGTGACTCGAGGGCGACTGCGACTACAATTACTCATCTGGGGCCAGTGGGCCTATATCCGCAGCACAAACCAGTGCATGTGGGTTTCCCAGGTGAGGGTGTGGTCTAAGTTGACTTTACCTTTTACTTTAGAGACCAAGGAGTGAGCCAGCAGCAAATTATCTCCACAGTGCACGTAACCGCTGGCTTATCTGGTATTCTTCTAAAATGAGAATACCGCAAAATTTGGAATTTTTAAACTTTCATATCAGTGGCATTTTGAATATGTCGAGGCATTTTTTAAAGCAGCCTTGCTCCCCGTACAGTGACGCTGTTAGGATACTTTATCGCCGCGTCTTTATCACCATCTCTGCTTGGTAAGCGAATATCACAAGTCCTTACAGTTCTTTTGGAGTCCCTGGCGACAATTCGTACCTTCACCTTTACAATGATACGTCCTATATGATATAGGCATTGTTGTATTTCTTAATCAGAAAATAAAACTATTTTTAAGAAGGTAATAAAATCTACATACATCTAACTGATTTTATCATACTGACTGCATAATCATAATATATCGGGAAAAAGAAGCAATTAGTGCCGTATAGCTAATGATTTTTTTTTACACCAGACTGGCGACGGGGAACGGAGAAACTCCATGAGGTTAACAAACACCCACGCAACCAGCCCAGCGGGTGAAGAAAACAAAAGAATAAAAAAAGACTCAAGATCACAGAAAAGCTCTGTGTACAGATCGTTTAAAGCTGCCAATACCCGCACCAGCAAAGACAGAGCCATCTAGACCATTCCAAACATCCACACACGATGGGAAAAACGAACGGGAACACTGGCCCGTACGGCATCGCAACGGTTCCAAGGCAAACTCATGAAGAGCACCAGTACGCCGAGTATACCTC
>LQNS02000224.1:1384209-1399879 GCA_001587735.2 Parhyale hawaiensis
GTGAGGCAACCGAACGAATGTGGGGCTCAAACGTCAACTTTGGATCAAAATTGACACCCAAGATTACCAAGTCATCAACCACAGGAAGTGATACACCATCCAGTATGAGTGCAGGAAAAGTAGGTCCCACTGTACGCCACCTGGGCACGAGCATGGTCTTAGTCTTGCCCGTATGTAGCCCCATCAACCACCTAGAACACCAGGAATCAATCATTTCCAAATCATGTTGAATGGATTTTGAAACCGCTATTCTATCAGTAGGCTTATCGCAAACAGCAAGCAAATTAACATCGTCACCGTAACCAACAAGTAAATTATTAACAAGATGAAACAAATCCGCCGTATATACAATGAACAACAAAGGGCCCAGAACACTACCCTGTGGGACACCAGAAACCAAATCCAAAAACTCACGCCTCTTCCCATCAGAAACTACACATTAACGTCTGTCAGATAAAAATTGACTAATTACCGCGAGAACTGAACCACCAATACTCATTAATCTCAGCTTATAGAGCAGCCCAAGGTGATTCACGCGATCAAAAGCAGCAATGAAGTCAAGCTGTACCAACCTTGCCTCATGACCCCCATCAAGAGCCAGCTGCAACACATGAGAAATGTGATGCAGGGCATCACAAGTTCCCAAGCCCTTACGAAAACCATACTGTGTTGAGGAAAGACACCCTGCTTTTCAAGAAAACAACCCAATCTCGACGCAACCAACTTCTCATAAACTTTCGATAAAACATGTGTGATCGAGATGGGTCTATAATCACAGATACTGGATAAAACCGAGCCCTTCGGTATAGGCGTCACATGGGCGATACGCCAGCACTCCGGAAAAGAGCCCAGCCGCAACATTTGACGGAATACGGAAGCAAGCGGGGCTGCGAGTACACCAGCCACCTTCCGAAGAAAGAAAGGAAACATACCCCATGGATCAGTGCTCCCATAGGGGTCCAGGTCAAAAAGAAGGCGGTGCACTTCAGAGGATCTGAAGCAAAACCGGAGAACCCTGGCTCGGGATCACATGCTAAAGGAATGCGCACCCGGTTCCGGCTCTACTTCCCATCAAAGTAGCGTAACAGAAGGTCCGCCTTGGCAGCGGGTTCCGCAACAAGATCACCACCAGTACCAATTAAAGGAGGCACAGAAGAGCTCATACCAAGCACAGCGCTCTTCAAGGCTTGTACTTCTCTTTTTTGTAGAGAGCTTATAGGCGAAAATGAAGAGGTATGGAATTACCATAACGCATTTTTATACGGGCAGCCTACTCGGCAAATGGCGAACTTATCCCATTGGCGACTCACTTTTTACTCTAAACTGCAAAATTTCTTCTATTCTTTTTTCGCTTACTGCTCAAACTTGGCTCTCTTAGTTGCAAATATTGAAGTGACTACAACTTCGGAAGATTATTTATAGGCCTCTTTAATTCTGATAAAATAGTAGTGGTAGTAGTAGCAGCAAGAGTTCAAGCAAATACATGTAATTTTTAGCCTGTACTATAATCACATAATATATTTAGACATAAAAAAATATTGTGCTTACATCTGTGTGACTAGTGCGTTTAAGATACTGTTTAAGATACTTTGTCTGCTTGTCTACTAATGCATTTGTGTTAGTTCGTCTTGGTGCTTCCTGTTTTTCAATTCTAGTGGCATACCTACAGTAGGTCCTTGGTCTCGAAGGACTCGAGTTGCTCCTGATAAAGCAGTGTGGAAACTGGTCACCCCTTTCACCGAGTAAGTTCAGTCTATTTTGGTCCAACTCGTCATCGGAGCTATCACTAGTGTATCGCCTGGTAACCGTTTTACTGAGAGATCAGTTTCACATCGACACAGCTCCCTCCACGCTTGCAAGTTAGTTGGCAGAAATTCTGTATTGCCATTCAACAACGAATATTATGTTTTGTATTTCATTTCACAAGACATGCTTCTGTCCCATAATTTTCAGTGTTATTTTTCAATGGTTGCGCATGACAATCTATTGAATGACATCAGACTGGTTGCATCAAGCATAGAGCAATCACCGTCGTAGGTTGTCCTTGCCGCAATATATGAAGTACGTCCTAGACTGAGAAACAATAATTAAAGATGCGAGGTTTATGACAGCAGAGCTGAAATGCATTTGTGGCTGAAGGTTCAAGCGGCATCGTGAGCAATATAAAGGACTTAATGAAGATAAGCACTACTGCTTGAGCCAGCTGCATACGATCAGCTGCTGCGTAAACACTTGCATCGCATCATAGTCTAAGCCTTTGAAGTCTTAAGTTCCAATTCATTACAGGTACAAACTGATATATGTATATATAATTTAATTTTCCTTAGGGAATTGCGCTTTCCATACAAGAGAGCAATTTCCGATGATATTTGATAAAGTGGAGGTAATCTCTGCCCGTCAACTTCGGATTTCCACAGATTTGCGGTGGTGGTGTTGCGCCCAACTGCGAGCTCCATTCGGTGGAGGTTCCGGTGAGGGACGGGGAAGTGGAGGGAGATTATCAAAGAAAGGTGAAAAGCAAGAAAGATGGAGACGCTGGGGGGGGGGGGTTCCCAAAGATGCATAGGTGGGAGAGCCGTCAGCAGCGCGTTACGCCAAAGAAGGTGGGAGACTGTTTGGGCACCTGACAGAGTGGGTACTGCTGAAAGGTCGTAAACCCGATCCTGTGCTTGTAGGAGGTGAGGGCCACACAGCAGCCAGATCGCAACTGTGAGAGCGAAGTGCAATAGGAGTGGAGCAGTGTTGTCTCATTTACGGGACGGTGGTATACGGGTGCTAAGCACCTCCTTGACCTTCAATTTCGCGATGAAAGAGGATAACACCTAACTGTGGACCATTGCCACGGCCGCCGACAGAGTGGTGGCTGGGACGACGCCACGAACGAACAAGTATGACACCGAAGGCCGGCACTTTGATGTTAGGGTGTGTTTCATGCACCGACGATCGCTAGAGGCAGTGACCGAATCGTATGACGGGTGACCTGGAATTAGAGCTCGCAGAAGATACGCCCTGCAAAGAAGGTCAAGGGACTCCCCGACAGGGACTAGTTAAGACACGTGGTGAAGGTGACTGAATATTGAACTAGGGTGAGAGTATGTAGGTACTCACAGAGTCGTATTTGGACGACTTGCAACTTATCTATAGACGAAGCTGAGACGTTGGGAGTTCCTGACCGGAGCGGCGTAAGTGATGACTGACTGAGGGTCTTATAGTAAAGATCAGCGTTTGCTTCTGCTGGCCCAAGGGGGTGCCTGCAGATTCGAAACGCAAAGTGGAGAGCAGAAAGAAAGGCTTAGTACATAACTAAAAGAAATGATGAGCTTGTGGTCCGCAGAAACTGAAATTACTGCTAAGTGCACTAATTTGAAACTGGAGTTGTGAAATGTGTAATAAAAACAACGCGATGCAACACCGTACTTGTGTCACACAGTACAAGTGCCGAAGGCACAGCTGCTACGTTGCACAAAACAAAGCTCACGTAGTACATCGCACTACCGTCAATGACACATTTAGAAACCATGCTGGCATGGCACGGCAAAGGAAACTCACCTTTCGCGGTTTTTGTTTACCACTCCACTCCCTCCCTGCATCCTACTAGGCGACCAGATCCTTACCAACTGCTTCCACCAAAGTCTGCAATGCTTAAATAAACAACACTGCTGCAACAATTTGCACGAAGCAGACGACGGAGCACAACACATCCACTACGGTACACTTCCACTTTTCCGGACACAAATTAATTCACTGCCGCGACAGTGAAGCGTGGCTGCTGAGGTCCAGGATTACCCAGAGCAATCGAAAAATTACCCTAGATTTCAGGGTTCAAGAGACTATAAATTGTTATAAAGTACGGTACGCGACGCACTGAGCTATTTGCAAATATTATAATACCGAAACTCCAGATGCAGTTCCCGCGTAAAGGCTACAGTATCTATTCCATTACTTGGATATCTTAGACGTTCTTTAAACGAGGTCCTACCGTCCTGGTAGTGTAATGCCCGCCGTCTTACGCGTGTGGTGTGGACTGTGGAGGTCATATTGCTTGACTTCGCGACAAGCAGAAGAGCCAGCAGCGAGTGATCTCCACTGCGCAATGTGCATGTCGCCGTGTATCTTGTACTTTTATATAAGGTATAGGTCCAGTAATTTTGAATCTTGAAAGTTCAATTTAATGGCATTTCAAGCATGCAGTGGCATTTTGCTGAACGCCCTCGAACTCCGCAGAGGGGAAGCTATTGGAATATTTCAATGCTGCTGCATTGCCGCCATCTCTAATCGAAACACATTTCCCATGGGTGCTCAACAAACTTTTGAATATTACAACTAAAGTATCGATGGTTTCTTCCTTTCCCTAGTTCGTTCTGTCATATCTCTTATTTTGAGTTTGCCGGAGAGCAATAATTGCGTAGAACTACTTAGCAACAAGGTGTTGTTTTAGTACTCATGTTTGAATACGGTTCAATTTGCCTTCACTCAATAAATGAATCTGATGTACAGCATGGTATTAATTGGGAAACGGCAGGACCCTGACCCCAAATTTGATACCGATGCAGACTCATGCAGTACGTACTTTTGAATCGCTTATGCAGTATATAGGCTAAGGAAATTATAAATTTCTGCGGGTTAGTTCAATCAGTAATTGCTCGAACAGCTCTTGATAGCGACCCAAGACTAACCAAAAAGCTAACAGATAAAGTATAACCAGCCATGTGGCTTATGGGTATGCGGCGTGTAGGTGGTGTATGGTGTGAGTTGAGGGTGAGCTTGGCCAGGTAACGTTACCCTGTACTAGAATTTACGAATTGTCCGCATTTGTCAGTTTTCGCTCTCTTTAGGCCGTACTGTCGGAAAATCCGAACTAATTTCGGCTAAGTTGGACTATATTCGTTCGTAACTTTGGGTAGGTTAGGGGAGGGCAGGTCTGGTTTTTCTAAAAACCCCTTTTTTAAATTTTGGGTATGTAATTTTTCGTATAGTGTTAACTCGCGGTTAGGGTATCTAAAGGAAGGTGGGTACCCAAATTAGTTGATTCATGTACGAAGGGCGTTCCAGTAGTAATGCCCCTGACCCACTTCCCTTAGGAGTAGAGCAACGAAACATGGCACAACTACTCAGAGTTACGCATTTCTCTCATCGTTTGATGTAGCTTTGGAAACCGTTTTGGTACAACACTTCAAGTTGGTCCTGCAACCACAACGTAACTTTAGAAATTAAGTCAGCATCACCTGGGTAACGCTTTCCTTTCAAAAACAACTTCATCGCTAGAAAAAGGAGAAGTCAGAGGGTGCAAGGTCAGGAGAGTAGGGAGGATGGGGAGGATTGCACAGCCACACGCCCGTGCTTCTGATCTGGCGACATACCGGTGCACAGATGTTGTTGGACGCAGCGTTGTCCTGCAGGAGTAGGATACCTTTGCTGATCTTGTCCCGCTTCTTGGTTTCCATAGGTTCTCTTCTTTCCTCAAAATTGAAGCACAATAGATAGGCTCCTGTTTTTGTCGTACTCTCTGCCAGGAAATCTGTCAACACTACTCCGTGCTGGTCCAAGACTGTGAGCATGACCTTGCCAGCGGAGGGCTGCACCCTTGCCTTCTTTGGAGGTGGTGAGTCCAAGTGCTTCCACTGCATTGACTGGGCTTTGGTCTCTGGATAATAGGGATAGACTCAGGTTTCATCCTGTGCTACCAGTCTTTTGAAAAACTTTGATTCATCTTCTTGGTACATCTTCAAATTTATCCTCGAGCACTCGACGCGTTCTTGCTTCTGGAACGGTGTGAGCAGCCTGGGAATCCATCTGGCAGACACCTACTGCAAATGCAAATGGTCATGAATTATAGTTTCCACGGAACCTGTACTAATCTTTACATATTCGGCTATTTGGCGAATAGTTATGCGTCGATTTTCCAAAATTGCAGCCTCACCTTGACTGACAGATGCCTCATCAATGGCAGAAGGGGGCGACCAGGTCTAGGACCTGTTTCGACAGATTTGCGCCCATGTTTGAATTCACGAGGTCAATGTTTTACAAGGACACATGATGGGGCATCATCACCATAAGCTTCTTTCATTTCAGCTAAAGCCCCTGTGGTGTGAGTCCTTCGGATCCTGCCAAATACGAAAACCGGATCACCGCGCGACACTCAACACGCTCCATTTCACACTTGACTCAGTGTTAAGTTTCTTAACTTACCTTCCTTAATCACAATATTTCTCGGCACTATAGACTTTACCCTTCAGTCCTTGAGGTACACATTTATGGATTTTGCTCCGGGCATCTCCAGGCCCCCGCGCGGCTCCCGCGGTTGTAGCCACTTTCAGCGTTATTTGTTTTTGTTCTCACAGGGCACAAGGCCATACAGTAATTCCAGAGTTGAATTTTATTACCAAGCCATGCAGATGCAGAACGTTCTTTAGGTAGAGTTGGATCGGGTGTGGCTTGTAATTTACTGAACCGTCAGCAGCTGAGTCATAAAAATAAATTAAAAAGAACATTTCACTATATTGCTTTGTGAGGGGAACATATTGCGGCTAGTGTGTTTCTGAACTTGACAGACGAAATTGGGATGTAGAGGACCATTGTATTCGTAACTTATTATTTGGTGACATCAACAAATGCAATTGACATAAACGAATACATCACCGGTGAGAACTTTCTTGAAACATTTTATTCTTTATTTATCTACGAGAACTTCCAGTATATTGCTGAGTTGGTAAATTCAGGCATTGAAATCATCTGCAGTTTCTCTAAGCACCACCATGAATATTGAATTTTACTCTCTTCCCACATCAAAACTTTACTTGTTCTGAGTTGACAATGCACAAATTGAGTCGATGAGCAACTGTACAGGGTACAGAATAGTACGAGGAGACTTCCAACAGTTCTAAGAAAATTTCTCTCCGGGCTTCATTACTGAACCAATAACGTCAATTGCTGGCTGATAAGATAGCTTGCCTCCAACTACGATACATGGTAAAATCCAGGTCATAACAAATGGTGGCAACGATGAGATGGTGGCCCTCATTTTCTGTTAATACCAAAGTACTAAGAATCATTAGTCTCAAATTCGCTGTCAGAACAAAGGTCTAGAATTCGTTTCCACTTCATTGGAACGCAACACAAGTGCCACTTGCCTCACAGATAGCAAAGCGCAGGAAATTTTCATAGTCACGAACTTCCGGCCAGATTGGTACCAAACGCTTCATGGTGATGCTCAAATGAGTAATTAACTTACCTATCCAACTGTATGAAACGTACGTCGAAATTTTTAGAATGAATCCGCGGAGAAGAGCGCTACCTACTCTTGGCAAACAATACGTTTGCATGAAGGCAAAAAGCTTGAATTTAGATTAATTTTTACAGCAATTCCGCGAACTTTTTGAAATCCCTTGTACAATAAAATACGAAACGATGCAAAAAAATGAGGGTTTTGTTGCAGCAGTTATTTTTCCAGCTAAATTTCTTCTCTTAACGAAGGAACTTGCCCACTTGCGTACCAGTATTACGCAGCTAGCTTCAATTAATATCAGTGATGCTTGACTGCCTGCTAAAAATAATTTGCTATCACACTTGCCACCGAAAGAAAGGAAGGAAGGATTGTGCTTCTGGACAGAGTTGATGCCGGGAACGCTCATCTCTTATGATCATAAGTTGCTGGTTACAGTGAATTTTACATTAGCAAGGAAGCGCATGATATATGAAGATGTATCGTCACAAGCACTGCACCATCAATTTTAACAGCCGGGTACGGTAGTATTACATAAGTTCTTGTATCAAGTTTCTTACCCATGATGATCAGGAGGATCTATTTCGTACTATCTGTAAGCGAGAGCAAAACTTTTCAGGAGTTGAATCTCTTCTTTTTTTGCCTTTAGTTCAACCCCAGCATTTACGGTGCTAAGCACATTATCCCCAAGTGTCTGAAATTAAGTTCCAAGCCTCTAAGGTACGGAGCATTTGGGGCGGCAGCAATCATCCATCTCCATCATCACTCACGGACTGGTCTAGACGCGAGGACGTTAGCACGAAAAAATTCTACCCTCACGGATAAAGGCAAATATGAGAGGCGCCAAGGTGAAGGCTGAGAAGAACGTAAATTGTCTCCAAGTGCAAGGGTTGTGGCCTTGCCCTTCTGAGCCGAGAACCGATGCTGCGATATGTTGTCGGTGGAGCTGGAAGTATGGTCGGCAAACCACTTGTGGAACCTCTGGTGCGGGCTGGCATTTGAGCACTGAATATTACCCTGTGCTTGAATAAAGCATGAAGTATACCGAGACAATTCACTGCGTTCTCTGAAGCGTGGCATCTTGGCATCGTGTCTTGTGTTCAGTGTATGAAGCACGGGTCGTTACAGACGGCTGTTGAAGTGACTTGTCTCAAGTACAGTCGCGTGTTTTGGCGACGACTTAAATGTTGTAGCGGCCGGTGCTTGAAGCCCGGACCATCGGCAGTTGCTGGCTGACTTCTCAGAATACTATCTCGCATTTTGTCTGTTCACTTTAGTTATATGTAGCTAGTGCGCCAAGCATAAACTGGCAGCAACGCAGATGATTTGCTGAAGTATAGTCTCGTATTTCCGATGGTTTAACAACTTTCCTACAGAGAGCACCATCACAATTATTTGACTTGGTTTTGATTCAGATCGGAATCGGAATGTTTAGTTGCCAAAAGAAAGTGCGAAAGCCATAAATGAGCAATAGCTAGACACAGTGCGCATCGATAACGCAGAGCACGATCTATATCAGGAATATCTGAAACTTAAAAACAGCAGCATAGCATAGTTGGCTACAGTTGATCAGGTAGTCTACGAGACAGACGTCATGCTAATGTTCATACTGTATATCCTAGCCAACTAAATAAATAAATTGTTGGTCTATGCATATAGCAGCTGCGCTATTAGGTTTTCTTCTAGGGATTAGCGACATTATCTGCCGAAATTTTACAACCTGCTGTCAATGTATAACTTCAGTGCGATATCCATTTCCATTCGTTAAGTGCTATGTATAAAGTGCAGTACTCAAAGTATGGAAAGAAAGGCAGAAGGTTATTAGTGAAGAAGTGGTCAGTGTTTCTGCATGCCATAGAAAACGGAACTGTACCAGGTGCAAAACTGCACTTCTTTGCGAGGCTACTTCGAGCGATGTTAAATATGTAATATAAGAATATATCTTTAGACATAAAAATTAATGATGGGGTCATTTCATAGATTGAACAACATCAGTCTTTAGAGTATGTTTTGGTCTGAAGCAGAAATAAGCATTAACATACAAGAATATGAATGAAAAATAACCTTGAACCGCAAAATTGACACATTAAGCAAGGAATTGTAATATTGATTACATTTTATTTTGGAGATGGCTGCCATACCTTGGAATGTCAACCATTTGGGATAATCTCATAAATAAGATCCCAATCAACTAGAGGTAAAATTTACTGTAGCTTATTCCGCAAATCAATATGTACTGAACTGTATATATTCAGGAAATGCCGTAGATCCATTACTAAAATTTTCTGAACTAGCAACCTGAATGTTTGCTCGATATCTTTCATAAAGCGATTTCGCCAGCAGATGCAGAACCTCTATTGTGTGTGGCCTGTAGCGATGTTGGGTCCTCGAAAATTATATCTGCAGCAATCAGGAGTCCGTTTAATAGACTGGTTTACCAGGAATTCAAGTCATGGGAAGAAATAACTTTCTGATTAGGCGCGCTAAAAACATTTTAACTTATGCAGCTTCAATATTTATCAGCTTGCGTGCTTGTCCGGCCAATTTAGACTTTATTTTAATGATATCTTTTGGTCTACACCCAAACTTGAAGTGATTATGTAATTTCGTATAGCTAGGCACTGCTCCCTCTGATAGCCATGGATCACTCTGCGCTTGTCTTACAGTTTGTAATGGATAGTGACGGTGTTCTACAGACCTTTCTATATTGCTGACTCGGTTGTGCAGTTTTAGTCCTCTACAAAGTAGCGTTCTATCATGCTGTACGTCAGATGGTCTACAGTTTGTAATGAATTTCAAAATATTGCACCACCGTCCCCTTGATTCGTGACAGTCACGCATCGTAACGCATGCTTATAGTGTGAGATGTTTTACGAATACTAGAAGATCACTGAGTATTCACGAAATGAGTTTTATCCCAAAGCTACCAGAGTCTTTTGCACCAAATGCTTCAAACAACGTCATTCCTCCGAAAAACTTGAGTTTAATTTAGACCAGAGGTGGAGCAAATATTTGCATTCGCCATTTGCATCCGCGAATAGTCGCATATTTTCTAATGTTCACATTCGCACTTAGACATGCGAATATTTCGCGAAAATCTAAGCATATCCACCGATGACGATCCTCTGAAATGGTGGGAGATGCCCGCGAATAATTTATCCTAATTCTTCTCAGTTAGCGGAGTGTTATCTTGCTTGTCCGCCAACTATGTAGTGTTGCGAGTGAGTGACTTTTTAGGGGTGCCGGTCTAGTATACGATGAAAAACGAAGTAACCTGACTGGTGAAAAAGCAGAAAAATGGTTATTATTCAAGTTCAACCTGCCAATAGTAGAGTTAGTTATAGTAAAAAAGTATAAGCCTCCGTTTCCGAGCAGAACGATATCTCAGAGGAAGGAGCAAGAGACATATATATAGTATGCCGATAGAATCGGGGAACCCTTCCACGAAGGTGTTCCCACACAGGATCAACGCGCATGAGAGCAGCAAGTCGGGAAAAAAGAGGGAGAACAGAATAAAGCATGATCAAGTAGGAGTATGAAAACGGGAAGGAAGCAAAGTGAGCACGAAAGACAGATGTCCAGAAGGACTAGCTAATGGCTAGATAACCTACACTAGCCCCCTGCGGTCGCCACCCCCCATAACATAGGATGGGCGAACCTAAGCTAACCTAACCCTATGGCCTATGACCCATCGTGGGCCCCCCTGAGATACTTGGAGTTTATACATGTACTAGCAACAGCAATAATGGCTTGCATGCAATCTATAGTGAATCTAGTCAATCTACTTGTAAATAATGTTCTTTCAAAGGGCGGCGATGGTCGGGGAAAGAGGTTGGTGGGATGCATGTAAGAGTGGGTCCTTGTGCAGTGACCTGGAAACAAAGATTTTAATGGATTTGAATTAGTTATTCAATTTTCTATTGCTAAAGTCTTGCAATGAATTCAAATTTCAAATAGTCCCCTCCAGAGTCCATACTCTACAACCCAAATAAAATGCCAAACTACTTGAGAAATAAAACTTTGAGTGAACATTGGATATTCGCATTCGCGAATGTTAAAACATAGTGGGGACTGCTCTTTACTGCTGCTACTAAAAACTAACCAACCATTGCAATGGCGCACTCAATGAAAAAGTAAACTAGCCACTAAGTTCAAAACTTTTATTTGTAGTCCATCGACAAGCTATTGTCACCCTTGGCAGCATGAACCGACTAATTATAGCTACTGATGGTAAACTTTGCTTGAGGTGGTATAAATAGCATAATATAGTACCTCAACTATGACTCGCTCCGAGGTGCAAAGTATAAACCACCTAAGTTTAAAGGGCTGAACCGTAACGTATATGACGATGCAAGGACAAAATAGAACATGTATTTCCCTAAAGAATAGCACATGGCATTATTTAACTGTTGAAGGCATCTGTCGTGAAGGACGCTGATCCATACACGGGTAAAAGGCAAGCACGCAAATTATAATTAATATATGCTGGAATTCAACTTGGCCACGTTAGTTAGTTTATGAAATATTTTCAGTTGCTTTTTATTAACTGTTCAAGGTTTTCCACTCAGCAGTTAATAAGAAATAGTTTAGGTTATATGTTCGCAACTTTCAGATAATCCGGAACGTTCTTGAGTTGTTCTATTAAACAATCCGCCATACAATCCACATAAGATTTCTTTGTTAACCGGTAGTTTATGGTCTATCGGAAACTATATAATATATCGACGTCAATCACTTAGCCACTGCATTTTTAAATCTATGATCCAACACAAGATGTTCAAACCAGAGTTAGAATCTATCACCAAGCGGCCTCCGTCCCAGGATTTACCAAGTCAATAGTGATGTTAACGCTCGCGCCGCAATTTTAACCTGAGTACGCACTTGCAAGTTCATCGTTTGCGACAATCATCGCACATTTATTCACAATCTCAAGTTTTACGTTATCAGTAGCAGAGATTTACTGTATTACGATGAGCAAAGGTTCACAAAAGTGAACAGCTTACATAATGTATGGTAATATGATTCATTTGCTTCTTGTGCTCAGAAGCCAGAAGCTCATGTTTTGTTTTAACTACAGTTATCAGATAGACATTAATTGGGCGAACAAATTTAGAGGTGATGTAACATTATTACAATTACTGGACCACCCTAAGTGCTTGAGGCTTGCTCCTAGTTTATGAGCTGCTCGAGCAGGAGCAGAATAATAATAAAAGATAAGAATCCCAATACCGGTCTTGCAATGTTTGTAACTGAAAGTGGCATGGCAGTAGTAACAGACGCGGGAGTCTTGCGGTACTAAACAATGCAGTAGGTGCATTTTTAAGCTTCAGTCCGGTTCTTTGGTTACCAGGTGAAGTCGAGGGGATTCTACTCCTTCTCGACGGCAGCAGTACGGTAGCAGCATGCTTACGTTCGCAGCTCACAATCCTTGACTCACTGCTTCGATACAAACCCAGGCACAGGAGCTCTTTGTTGGTCTAGGTGTGCTCACTTGGCAGTTGTGTGCATGCACTGCGCCATGGTGGAACTTGCCTTCCTCAGAGATGAGGGGAGTGGGAAGATCACGGGTCAATTGAATTTTCCGTCAATTTGGCGCCATAGTTCTTGATGACTCGTTGTCGACTGCAGCCGCACTTACTCCTCTGGGTCCAGTGGGCACAGACCAGTGTGTGTGGGTTTCCCAGTTGAGGGTGCGGTCAAGGTTGACTTTACCTTTACTTTTCATCTACGCAAGTAAACTCACACCAAACTATTACAGCCGCTGCGTTGTGGGGAAGAGACAGTGAGTCTGCAGGGTCGAAGGTTTGGTGTGTGTGTGATATCAATGAGGTTAAATTGTTCTATGCAGTGGGCTCTGAGGAGAAAAAATTAAAATATATCAGCCAAGCAGAAGAGTGATCGTGCAGGCACGATTAGTTGCAGCAGACCATCGGGGACTTGGAGTCGCTCTGTTACTTAGAGCACGAAACATAAAGGACTACGGCAGTCTCTGAAGCTTTTGCCAGTAAGAGTGTGACTCATGGAAGAAGAGTTCGTAGCTGTGGAGGGTGTTGTTCCCTATATGAGTCAAGGCGATTTCTAAACGCATTGGCTGTCTCTGCACCGACAACTTCGGAGGGGAGTCTATTCCAAGTGTTCGGTACGATGTACGGGAAGACCGTTGATCAGGGTACTTCCTCGATCTTCATATTTGAGTTTTTGCGGTTCTTTTAGAGGCGATCAAAAACTTTTCTGTCAAAAAAGCAAGTTGTATGCGCGTTGCTGGAGCGTTTCATGTACTTGTATCTTTCTATTACCTATTTGCCCCTGAGTCGTTTTTAATCAAGAGAAAGGAGTTCCAATTCCTGTAGGGTCACATGGCTGTATTGCTTTCCCCATGTGCAACGTGTTTTTGTTTTTCAACTTTAATGTGTGAGAATAAGAATCACACTTATTAACTATATATGTGAGTCAAAAATAAAACACAAAAACTGAACATTACACATAAATATTAATATGTCAGAGTTTATATAATAATGTTCGCAAAATTTATTTCTTGTACGAAGAGCATACGCCATAGGTTCATTCCCTAAAAATTTCCAGTTGAAAAATGCGAAATACTTGATTAAATTTCTAAGCACGGCTCCAAATGGTGGACGCTGGTGAACAGCATAGGGCTTCTGCTGGTATGCTCAGCAATACGAATACTGAGTGGATAAGAAACGCACCCTATTGGCAACTAATCAACTATAATTATAAACCCGTCGTTTTGCGTGCCTTTCGGAAGCTTTGCATTTGAAAAGGGATCCCAAGATGACGATTTTGTTTGTTAGCTCGCTGTCTGTCACTTCCCCCAGTTTCCCTGAAGTGTGAGAACTTTAATATTATTCTCTCGACTATTGCGCACGTCATGGCCGCGTGGCAGCGTATGGACACTTTAGGAGAGTTACCATACATCTCAGGTACCGGTGAAAATCATTCGTGAATAAGCGCAGCCACTGAAGAAACCCAGCAGTTCTATGTAGTGTATATCTATGACAATATGAAGCCATCTGATAAATGCACCGAATACTACGGCAGGCTTCTTCCTCTCTGCAGGAGCTATCCATAAAACACCAAATTTACAGCCAGTAGATGCTAATGAGGAGCTGCATTCAAGACACTAAAATTCCTACAGCTTCATCGCCCGCCAGCTATATGCGCCAGCTCGCAGAAGGACGTTCAGCAGTAGAGTTTTACGTTCGTACCATATACATAATTATGTCAGTGAACTTGTATACCTAGCTGCTCTTCGGCTGCAATTTCAGCATCCCATTTAATTGTCATCTTCGAAGGAAGCATCTGAATATGGCTATTATTAAATGTAATAAGTCTACCAGCACCGATTGCATACATTAACACTTGCTCCCATATAAGTGCGCCATAGCTGGGTGCACTTCCATTCCCAATTCTAAAAAAATACAGCAGATCGAGTCTCTTGTTTTACATTTCAAACAATGCTAATCCTGTGCAACATCTGATATTTTTCTGTAGGTTTAGGGTTAAGGTAATGTAGAGAGAGGTGCCTACGTATTGCAACAACTTAATACTCTTCTCTTTCCTAGAAGTTTGCATCTCCGATCGGCACAATAGACCAGCTGCGCAAATGAGGTTGAAATGAAGAAGGCTCAACGGAAATAGTCATAGGGACGAGAAACAAAAACCTACGGAAGACTTCAAGGAACGGTAAGATGTACTGCCGCTTTATAGTAATCGTTAAGTCGAACATCATCGTTTTTTTAGTCCAGTGTCAGGCGCAAACAAATAATTGTCAAAAAGTAACACACAAGGAAAAAAGTGATCATGGGGCTACAAATAAACTTCCACAGACTGAGCGTAGAACATGTATTTAGTATAAGAATTTAGGTGTCATAGTAGGAAAATAAAGGCTTTAATTAGGTTCAAGATCAATATTCGACCAATAACGTGAAGAACATAAATTACGGTGCACGTACAGTACAACCACTGCAGATCACCAGAATTGTACTTATGAACTTAAATTCCATCCAGGTAAGCAGTAGCCGTAAACGTATGTAATTGTCATTTAGTACGACAAATCTGAATTTGTATAGCAAGTAACTCATTCACATGGTAAATCAGTTTACAAGGTCAGTGACTCAGTTCACAAGGTCAGTGACTCAGTTCACAAGGTCAGTGACTCNTCAGTGACTCAGTTCACATGGTCAGTGACTCAGTTCACAAGGTCAGTGACTCAGTTCGCAAGGTCAGTGACTCAGTTCACAAGGTCAGTGACTCAGTTCACAAGGTCAGTGATTCAGTTCACAAGGTCAATGACTCAGTTCACAAGATCAGTGACTCAGTTCACAAGGTCAGTGACTCAGTTCACAAGGTCAGTGACTCAGTTCACAAGGTCAGTGACTCAGTTCACAAGGTCAGTGACTCAGTTCACAAGGTCAGTGACTCAGTTCA
>LQNS02000224.1:1506135-1518172 GCA_001587735.2 Parhyale hawaiensis
ATTCATAATTGAAAAAATGTTAAACCACCGTTTTTTCGAATCGCTCAGTGAAGAAGAGCTCTTCGAATAGAAACCTTAAAGGTAAGCATGAGTTACCCTTAACTTAATTTTGTTTTAATTGTTTTGATGTTTCTACTAATTTGCCACAACTTCTAGCAGAGGGAGATAAAGTATGGCTCACTATGTCACGGGAGTGAGACGTCTTCCTAGTGCAGTGTTTTGAAGTAAAAATACGCGAAACTTCGAAAATATTAAGATTGCCGACTCTGCTCGTAAAAGTATTGCTTCTCCAAGCAACAGGCACTAGATAATCACTTTTTTTAATAGAAATAATTGTGATAAAAATCGTACTGATATTCCTCCGTGGTAAATGATATCCAGTCATTACTGAGTGCAGAAAGAAGGATGTGATGCAGGCACAGCGTTGGTAGAAGGCGCATCATCTGTTTTCTGAGAGTGCATTCATAATCATAAAACTTGAAAGTTTGTAAAATTAAACATGAAACCCATCACCACGTAGCAACGATTAACAAGACTGCATATTTAAGGAATAGCTCCAACTGGTAATATTTTAGCGAACGCACGCTGTATTTACTTTCTTTTCCATCCTCGCACTTTTTCTTCTAAAGACAATCAATATTTTCGTTGGTAACTTGAATTAATAGCTAAAATATTCAAAGAATCGGCTAAGCTTACAGTGATGGTATTTTTTTATTGTGTGAATTTTAGAATAATTAATAGCAAATAATGATTACCACCATAACGCAATATATTACTACATTTATGTCTCTGAGGGATTGCCACTTTGGCACGTCCGTGGGTTACCGTTCTACTGCATATCATCATATTACAAGCAAGTTTCCCATGTCTATCGACTGTCACACGTTTGCTCACCGCTCTCTTCATTTGTGCATTATAATCCAATGTAAAATACACCTTGGAGAGCTCATCAGCTGCAAAGCCCATGCATATGGCGACTGCGGCTGAATACATTACCGCACCATACTATGTAATATAATATGTGCAGTGCAGAGAACAGGTTGGAGTGATGATCACCTTCTGAAAAGCTCATGCACTATATGACGGGAGTGTTTCAATAGTCGCTTCATCGCTGTGCCTCAACTACGCTCGCTATGCATCTTAACGAGATCTCTCGGGCACAATAACAACCGCTGTCGAAGCTAATAGGAGATCTTATCTCGGTCTGTCCTTCGTGAAAAAATCGGTTGCAGGACTCATTCCAAGGACCCTTGAGGGCGTGGTGCTAACGCTCCGCGCTAACTAACGTGCATCTTCTACATCTAATTTGCATATTCCCTCCCAATTACGTGCAGTTTTACTCGACAGGACACGGAAATATGTCTCTTTATTTCCTTATTTCACTAGATTTTAGAGCCCGGAATATCGCTACAGCCTTTTAGGATAATTGGAAGTTATTCTGTAGTGGACTTACGTAGTCAGGTTATCCACTCTATACAAATGTTAATATATTTATATAGTTTCTTTGTAATAATTGCGTTAGTACATGTACTTGCTCATTTTTCATACATAATTCCTCCTATCTTTTAACATAAAAGTTTATTGTCCTGTTGTACTTACTTCTGGCTTTAAAATTTTCTCCCTCTAAAAATCAAAGCTTTATCTCCCTAATTAGGTATCGACGTGTTCAATGCAGTCGCTTTTGTTCTTTCTGACACTGTTGAAGTTTTGCATACAGACATTTTCTTTCGCTGCACCATATATTCCTGTTTATTGAGATGCCGCTTCTATCGTTTGTTAATTACGCTGCTTATTCTTTCTTCAGTTTAATTCCTTTACAGCCGAAAACTGTGCCTCAGAAGCTGGAAGAGAGTTCAAATTTTCAGCACTTCGTAACCACTAAATTTTCGTTGGTATGGAAATAGCGGCGATCTATCCTCGCTATCTGTTCCAGACGCATCTTGAGAACAATAATAGACTAAGGGCTCTTACGATTGAATCCGTAAAGTCAGTCTATAGTTCTAGATTAAGGTCACTGTTAGACAAACTTAGACAAGAGCTCTGGCTTCGCCTTGTTGTATCGTGTTGTAGGTAGTATACGCATTGAGCAACTCAAGTACTGTATGCCGAGGTCACATATGCATTCATACGAGCAACTAGAAGGAGGATGAGCAACTTGCTCGTCGTGACGTCAGTATGCAGAACATTGTATGCAGAACATTTTACTTTATAACCTGTTGTAATGCATAGTTCTCTTGGTAAATGTAAATCGTCTAATTGCAGCAAGGCATCTTGGGTAATCCAAAAATCGAGGCATCTTGGGTAATTTCACGATGGCGTCGTACGTGCGAGAGACGAAGTGTGCGTCACAATTGCTTATGATGTAAACAGTAAACGTTTGTAACATTGTTCAATTTTACTTTATTGTGCTTTTCTTGTATACAGAACATTTTACTTTATAACCTGTTGTAATGCATAGTTCTCTTGGTAAATGTAAATCGTCTAATTTCGTCTTTTTTAATCTATGCGAAGCATTCTGAAGCATCCGCTTTTATTTAGGTAAACATTTTTCGGACGATTTCCTCAGTTCATATTATGGTGCTGGAAATCAAGATGCAATACAATACAACAAATCTGCGGTCTATCATTTTCCTAATTTATGAAATTAAGTGTATGAGTAGTTCCAATATGAGGTAATAATTGATAAACAGTTGGCGGGAAGGTGTCTTTGTCGATTATAAAAACTGGAACGCCTCGTAGCGTTAGATCGTCACCCGCAGTAGAGAGTAAATTCAACGCCGTCATTCTTTATGGCCAGCTTACTCCAGAGTTTTGGCATTTTTCATAAACTTAGTCGACCCATCTAACTGCCCGAAAAAAACATATTATGACTGGATAGACAATACAATTTATCGCAATCATTTTTGATGGCCAGATAGTTCTACTTTTTTGGCATTGTTCCCATATAGGTCATCGCATCTGACTACCTACAGAAAATTATGAACATTACTCAACTCAATCTGCCTCTTCTTAGGAGGATTTACTGATTCAGCGCCGTCATTTTTTTTATGCCCAGTTAACTTAAACTCTTAGGTATTTTTCACATCTCAGACAACCCACTTGATTGCCTGAAAAAACTTAATTATATAGCTCAACTTGGTTTGCCTCCTTTTGGGTTTACAGACAACGAAATTTGATGGCCAGCTAATTTTAGTTTTTTGGCCTTGTTCACATCTTGGTCAACCCACCGGACTCCCTGCTAAAAATTATGAACATTGCTCACTCCTTATACCTCTTTTGGGTGGACAGACAAATATATGTATATACGAATATAAATATGTATTTAAATCTTCAACGAAAACTTTATTACTCTCTCTCAGATATTCGCGGGTGATAATGAGCCGTCCATCGCCGCCTGTTTGTTTACTCGGAATAGTGACGTCAGACTCATGGCCATCGCTGGTTGGCTGAAATTGAGGTCAGTCACGGCGGTCGCTGATTGGCTGAAGTTGGCCAGCCGGGTGTTCTCTTGGAAGTGACATAGCTGTAGTTAAGTTAGTTCGGGCATGAAGTTAAATGGATTAAGCTTGCTTCTGTAAATATAGCTTTGGCCGTTAGGAGTTTGTGACTCTCAGAGGAGGTGTTCGTAGTTGTGGAGGATGTTGTACTCAGCATTTATAAAGACTATTTTAAACCGCATTCGCTTTCTCTGCACTGACAACTTAGGAGGGAAGTTTATTCCAGATATTCACTACGAAATGCGAGAAAATTGTTGGCTTATTGTAGTTTGATCTTTATGTTCGGGTTCTTGGCCGTTGTTTCTCAAACCATCATTAACGTCTCTCAAAAAGTCCCGTTGAAGGCACGTAGTAGAATACTTATACAAAAAGCAGTAGTAGAAGTAGAGCCTCTATCTCTAGCATGATAATTTTTTATTCAATTTGGAGACGAGTGACAATTCTAAATCACCAGTTGTTCTTCGCGTTGCGCATAAGGTATACTATTATTATTTTTTACAGAACTTTTCTTCATTTACCCTGCTGCTGTTCCCACCGTTCAATATCTATGTTGTTCATCATTTCTGCAGCTAAATTGCTTCACAGCTCGGACAAAACTGGGCGATGCAGTGCGTTATCAGAATTTGCACTCGATATACAATACATGCACGTGCAATACATGCTACAGCTGTGCTTGTTCCTCCCCACCTGTTTGCTTCCTTCGCTCCATAGTTGCCTCCGCCAAGGAGGTTACATTTTCGACGAGTTTGTATGTTTGTCTGGTTGTTTATCTGTGTCTTTGTTTGTCACCAAGATAACTCCAAAAGTTATGGACGGATTTTAACAAAATTACTGGGACTGTTGGGTATGTTAGGAGGAACAGATGATTACTTTTTGCTGAAGATCCGTTCATCCATTTGTTTCTCTGCCTCTTTTTTCCTAATGTCATAGCTCAAAAAGTTATAAATGGGTCTTTATAAAATTGGCATGAATTGTTAGGTACATTACGAAGAATATATGACCAAATTTTTGTGACGATCTGTCTATTCATTTGTATCGACTGATCTTATGCTTGTTAGCAAAATAACTTAAAAAGTTACGAACGGATCTTTATGAAATTTACAGGAATTGTTAGTAAAGTTGAAAGATCTGAATGATTAAATTTTGATGACGATCGGTTTTTCTATTTGTGTGTTTGACTAATGTGTGTCAGAATGTGCTCCAGCAGCCTAACTATAGAAATTGTAATTAATGGAACTGTCAATAAAATTGATACAGATACTAAAGTGAAACTATGAAGGCTATTTTTAGACATAGAAATTGGCATTCTTGAGACTGGGTATAGTGCATTTGTCTATTTGGCATTGTACGCAAAAAAAAAAATAAAGAAAAAAATGTTCAGGGGTGGGATGACCCCGTCCATGAGCTTGACACAGCCGGCAGAGTGACACATAAGTCTTGGAGGGACGCAGGTAGGCCGGGCGCAGGTCATACTGTGTATGGAAGCTGGCAGGAGAAGAATAGACTGCATAGTCTATGTCGCATTGCGCTTAAGCAAGTACGTAGACGCGAAAACGAGATGAGAGCGCAAACGCACTCAAGCAAACTAACGCAAAAGAAGTCCACTGATTTTTGAAAAGATTTGAAAAGTCTGAAAGCGAAAGTTCGAACCGTTGCTCAGTCAGGGAATGGAGTCATGGGGGAATGTAAATTGCGGAATTTCGGAAAGTTCATACTGGAATCATGAATTGTTTTGTCGATGATAATCATAAAATTTACGTCGATGATCATCGATTTTCTGACTCTCTCTAATGATCAATGCACCGTATCTGATTAGGTGTGTCAAGTGCCAATGTGCTAATAAAGACTGAAGAAAAACAAAGAGCCCCGCGCTGACTATATCCTAGCTGTGGCACTCTAAAAACTTATAGCTCCCAAGACTGGTAAGACAGCTTGCAATTTTTCTTACCGGATGCTTAACTTTGGGATTCCTTCCAGGCGACTTGATGAAGGTTATGATAACAAGAATTGTAAAAAAATAAAGCATTGCATGTGTGGTAGATAAGAGCAAATATATATATTCTGGTTGTAGATGGCGTACATATAGAAGAATTAGATGCGAAGCAAAACATTTAGTTGAAATTTTGTTACCCACTACGCATTTCGGTGTAACCTCAGCTCATCAGGTGGGAGGATCGAAGATGGTGAATGTTTCGTTGACATCTTGAAAATTTTGGCGGTTATCTCATATAGATGTAAATATGATACCGATATGACGAAAGCTATAAATGACATTTTTTCTAATACAAATGTTTTATCGTTTTTTAAACTAAGTCCATCCTGTTCACTTCAGCTACTGTAGTAAGTACAGACACACAGAAGTGCCGAAAGCGACAGTTTACAACCTGTATGGGTTTCAATAGGTGGCACATCTGAATAGCAGACTCCATAATAGTTACGAATCCTACAGCTGGCGTAAACATAACATACTATAGTCTGTACTTACTGCTGTAGTTGAAGTGAACAGGATGGACAAAGCATTTGTATTAGAGAAAATGTCATTTATAGCTTTCGTCAAATCGTTATCATATTTACATCTATATGAGATAACCGCCAAAATTTTCAAGATGTCAACGTGACATTCATCTTCTTCGATCCTCCCACCTGATGAGCTGAGGTTACAGCGAAACGCGTCGTGGGTGATAAAATTTCAACTATATTATTTGCTTCTCATCTAATTCGTCAATATATATGTAGGTATATACATTTCGCCCTATATGCCCTAACAGTGGCTACGTCTATTTCGAAAGTGATAGAACTAGTGCTTTCAGCTTCAGCACCGCAATAATATTTAGCCTAACCTAGTTGTCACCCGTGAATGAAGTGAGAGAGGTGATAATATTTTCGTTGAAGATTTAAGTGTATATATTGGTAAATGTATAAAAAATACACTTTTGTCTGTCCACCCGAAAAGTGGTCGAAGGAGTTGAACAATGAATATAATTTTTGTAGGGAGTTAAGTGGGTTGACCTAAATGTGACCAATGCCCAAAAACTTGGCTTAGCTGGCTATCAAAAATGACGGCGCTGAATTCGCTTCCACCCCGGCGAATTTGCCTCCAGCGCGGCAGATCGTCATGCCGTTCTATTTTTCCTATGTTATTATTATAGAGCTAGTTATTATTATATTCACGAGCTTTATGCCTCCGTTTCTCACGAGTGTTGGTCTAACGCTACAAGGCGGTCTAGTTTTTGCCTATTTCATCAGAGAGCGGCTCAAAAGGCACAAATAAATAATAAATATATATATTAAATGAAGATTAACTATAGCATTTAAGTTTAGCATACTGAAATGAAGATATCATTATATAAGATATATATATCTACTATATATATTGTGGGTTACTTGGGCGTAAAACATATGGAAGTTAATCATTCTTAAGTCCTCTAAATTCTTAAAAGTGAAATGCGCTGGGCATTCTTTAACCATATTCTTTTCTTAATAATTTCCTATACCTACCATATAAAGAAGACACGTTTCTGCTTTCCATAATACTTTTCCATTACTATATTGTGATACCCTCTCCTAAACCTAATGCTGATCAGCAATGCTAAAGTAGTAGATGGCAGTTAGTTTAACTACCGTAATTAGTGAGTTCCATTTATTGCACTTGGGTTGATAAGTTACGAGAGATCTCCGTTATACCTATTTATTATTCGTGTATACAGTACATAATTTACGAAAATTTTGTTATTTACTTACAGTAATCGTACTCTATTGCTATATACCACAGTTGTACGAGAAATCATTTGTAAATTTACGCACAATTGCATTTTTTACAACGAAATAATAAAGATGGCTCAATTTCAATGGTCTGCTCACCTGCAAGATCATCGTTAGTACTGTAGTCCCATTTGTCAAGTAGCTCTTTATTAACAAACAAAATCGTTACACAATGTAATGAAATAATTTCATTTATGGCCTAGTTACAAGATAACCATTTCGAACTATTCACTTATTTTTCCTCCGTTTGAATGGGTTTGACACTTTCTTTCGGAGTAATGAAGGTAAAGTGAGGACTAATACGAATGACTATCTGAACGTTTTGCAGTACCCAAAAGGGCACAAGTTTTACACCTTTGTTGTTTCTAGTGATAGATATCATGAAGATTATTTAATCATGCTCTTTGCTAACAGCTAGGGCACTAGCATGCAAGAAGCCAATACCGCAAAGTTTTCAATTACTGCTCTGGGAGGAGATTAACCTCATAGTGCGTTCCTACCGCCACGTTTATATCATCCAACTTTTATGATCCTTGGTAGATTTACTCTACGTTTGGAGCCGCAAAGTAATGGCTGGGTAATAGATGGTCCCAAAGCTCAAGGGTATATTTACGGACATCTGCATGGTCATCAGCTCACAAGAGCGTAATGGTGGACTCTCTCTATTTCATTCGCTCTCCGTTGCTCTTAGAAAAAAATTCAACGTTGCGCTGGTTGACCTTCAAGGTCTCGATGCCCCAGGCTGCTGTGGAGTTACAAATCTCGGTATTGTCTTGTGCCATCAATCTCCTCTCTGCGTAATTTCGGCCTTAGAGAGCAGCGGCGACATTAGCCCTTTCAGGAACATGACATGCTGCAAGGTCTTGCGCGCTTTCAAAGTTGAGGTGAAACAGATTCTCCCATAACTTAACTATGATACAACACTCCGATAGACGCAGCATCTAAAGGCTGAAGGATGTAGAACGTAGAGAAACAGTGCATTGTTGGTGTCACTGCTACATGGAGCGGTGATGGTAAATTGTTACTTACAGGCAATTAGTACAATGCAAGGGCACGACGTATGACAGTTTGGAATGTAGACCAAATGAAGCTATTACAGTAGACGACGGCTGCGGAAATACCCACGATATATCGTCGTTTACTGAAACCTGGATACTTTTCATCATAGGACGCAACAGTATCAGTACATATATATGGAGTTAGCGTTTGGTGATAGACAGTTGCCAAGAAAAATCATACTCTTTTATTCTTCCATTCCAGAACTTCTACAGCTGAATTGACTGTGATGATGACCAAGTTAATAAAGAAAGCGTATATGATAGAATATTTACAATTTTACGTTGCTATGAAAACCTGGTATGGATGCAAAACAAAAAAAAACGTTGTGTTGACCAATCGGATTGTTTATATTCCATTTGTGTGTGTCACTCTCTAGGTAGTGTACGACTGAGGCTACTGCAGGTTACGAAGTCTTTCTGCGCGCAAGTGTGCCATATTTAAATAACCGGACTGGTTGTGGCAAAATATATACATTGGTAAAAATAGGTGGCACTCATCTAAAATAAAAACTTCCCAACTAGCTCAAGAAAGCTGCGATACTAAAAGTTTCCGTGGTTTTTGTATCTGAAGACATTAAGTAAAATGTCACTGCCTTGTTATAGACAAAACCATAAGCGATTTCGGAGCTACTGTGTGTTCATCTGATAATTGTTTCACACAAGCGATGGGCGAAAGGTCAATGATATTACACGAGACTAGAGTTAAAAGATAGAAGTTAGTACGCCAGGTTGGTCATCTTCGTTATTTGATGAGGGCAAGCAACGGTATATGGAAGCAAAAAGCGTTGCTTTGTCTGGCACCTGCAGCCTTGCCGTTAAAGGTCCAAATCTCCACTAGAAAACTGGTTTTTGAAACTGTCCCTGCGGCAGAGGAACAACCAGAGGGGTCTGTCCGCCTACAGACCGTCCCATGCTACCCAGGTTCACTTAATTTCCGATGTTAAAACCGTAAACTCCAGAAAAAAAGGCTTGCGAGCTCATTGGATTACAAACAAAGCCCACTTTATTATATGCTGCTGTCAGACTGCTGATAACTGGGTGTATTATGAAGTTTGTTTTGTTTAAATCTGCATAATCTAATAAAGGACTAGGAGCGCAATCATTATTTATGCTACTTATGGAAAGACTCTACTGTGCTAACTCATATAGGGACACAGAGTGATAATATGTATATATGCTTACGAGTCAGATCATTAAGACACGACTTACCAGTTGCGTTATTGGTAACACAATCAGAACAAGTTAGTAGCCGGCAGTTGCTCGTGAGTGTGTTGTCTCGTAAACACTGCAGCCAAGGTACTACACTGTAATATTTGCAAGGTAATTTTTAAATTCGCCAAGGAGGTTATGTTCTCTAGTTTGTCTCTGTGTCTGTCACCAATATAACTCGAAAAGTTATGGACAGATACTTATGAAATTTACAATAAATATTAGATATGTTAGGAGGAACTGATGATTAACTTCTGACGTAGTTCGATTGCCTGGTTGCATGCCCATTTTTTATGGCAGTATAATGCAAAAAGTTGCGAACGGATCTTCATGAAATTTGCAGAAATTTTTACTTCCGCCAAGGAGGTTATGTTTTCGTCGGGTATGTCTGTCAGTCACCAAGATAACTCAAAAAGTTATAAACCGATACAGTATCTTCGGCTTAGTGTTTGTCAGAATATCAGTAAAAGCAGAAAAACAAACAAATACAAATCACACGAACTGTTATTAATGCCAAGAGGTGCAAATTACTAAATTTGTGATGATAAAACAGAAAACCTGGTTCAGAACCACTTTGAATTTTGTGTTAACATTGCCTTGCTTGGGGGTGGTATGCGTTCTCAGAGTGCTTCTCTTGTTTGGGAACTAGTTTCTGCAGTAAAAGGTATTTGCAGAAATCCTTGTTCACTTGCTGCAGGATCCGGTAAATGGCACGCTTGACTTGCCACTTTGGGCCACATAATCGAATTTGACTAGCTTCAATTTGTCCGAAACTTCCAGCCGAGGTGTTTCAGTCCCCCAGTTGCGTTGAGATTCATGTATTAATGCAACCAAAAAATAAAAGCGTAACTGACATGATTTCCTTACGATATTTGACCCAAAGTGGTTAACTGAACACGTTACAATTAATCGCACTGGAAATTGTCGCCTAATGTGGATGAATCGCAATCGGGTTCAGTTCAGTTCCTCCAGCTCTGCGCACGGGGCAGCTGTATGTTACGTACTGTACGTACGAAATGACGAAATGAGAGCCGCAGAGGCACAATAAGCAGAAAGAGTTATTCTGTTTACTGTGCGCACAGTCCTCAGGCGCGTACTACATACAGTACAAATACGTATGTACGTACTGTGTTTTACTGTGCTGCAAGTAATTTAGCTCATAGAATCTCATAAAAAATAAGCATAAGCGAATTTGCTTAATATTTTCTACAGCATTTCTATAAGTCGGCAACTGTGTAACTGTGAGTAATACATGACTTACGGTAATACTGCAGACTGTGGTTCAAATGAGATCTGCAGTGTGAAATCATGAGATCGAATAGTATACCGTAGTAAAAGAAGAGGTTATGATACAACAACCTCAGGCTAATAGTGCCAGTTAATGTTCTTTACTAGTTGGCACTATTTGAGCATTTGTTTGCGGATCCTGTATATTAATAAATACCAGGGCTAGGAGCACTTCTGTCATTTCTGGAAACCCTACAAATGTAACTTGAGTGGCACGTGGTCGTCAGACGTTACATTCGAGGGACTCTTTGACAGTAAGCCGTTTTAAACTTTATTACAGACATTGTTAAGTACTTGTTTGTATCTAACGTCGTTCTTCTCAAGCAGTAGCAGGATCCCAGCGTATTGCTGTCAGACGCGGAGACGGGAGTTCGAGTGTACCTGCCAGGCAGGCGAGTTCCTGTGGTACCCGGCGATATCCAGATGCTATTGCGGGTGCAGTGACCCTAACCAGAAATAGGGATGATCGGATGGGGGAGTCGCAAGTTATAGCATAAGGGCCATCGGTCTCTGGCATCATGAATTTTGATCGACTGCAGCCGTGGACTGATTCTAGGGTAAGTTATCACACATCTGCAGCAAGTGCCAGTGCCTGTCGGTTCCCAGTTAGAGTATGCTATCAGGTTGACTTTATATTTACTATTATCTAGAAAATAGGATTTGACTACACTTCCATTTAGGCCACAGTTCAAGTTATCTTTTCGTGGAAGAAGGTTTGAGATCCTATTCTGTATGAATTCTGAGACCCTTTAAATGGAAGCTAAAAAAATTCATTTGCGACCCCTTTTTTTCATAAAAAAAGTCTCACAAGTAACCAAAGAAAATGCTCAGCTTTCGATGATGATTCGTTATCCAAAAGACCGTACGGACGCGGTTCGCGAGGTTTCGAGCTGGAGATTTCAACGGTCTTGATAATGAGCGATAAGGGAAGACATCTTCTACAGAGGATGGTCAAACCGAGTCATTAATTGAGAATATCCCGCGTTGCACAACCCAAGACTTGCGGAAAGCCTCAACCTATCAAAATCCGCTATTCATGTACACCCAGTAAAACTTGGTTTATATTTAGTTGATTAAATTGTAATGCTTATGTTATTGAACTTCCCAGTCGGAAATTATGGTTGTCATTATAGTAGAATATAGTAGTGTATGAGAGATTAAAGTCGATTATGGATGATGAAACAGTATGGTAGATATGTCAACCATAACATACCGTTGATTTTA
>LQNS02000224.1:1519160-1542054 GCA_001587735.2 Parhyale hawaiensis
TTGTTTGGGATTAGCTGTGGGCTTACCTCCGTCTACAGGAAATGCTTCTCATTACTGGCAGTAGAGAGCACAGGGGCCATCTTCAAAATGTTAGGTTGCCAGCTGGAAGGCTTTGAGTCACAAGCAGGCTGTCTTGCCAGACTTACTGGCGCCGCGTACACTCTATTGGCTAGGATGTTGACGCTCTTGCGTAAGTAGGAAATTGTTCATTTAGGTGGAGTATGAATTGTTCGTCGAATTTATTTTCTTTTAGCTATTTATCGATACTATGGATAGCAGCCAAAATCTACAGGAATACAAGAGCAGACGTACATCGCGTGAGATCAGTTCAGGCAGATACCAATTATTTTTTTATCAATGGGGATAGCGTATTTCAGTTCCTGCAAGCTGTTTCAGTACTTAGCGATATTTACATCAACAGGGCTTACTTCCAGAAGTGGCAATCTACCATACCAGCAACTTACTGACTGCAGCCCGTTACAAGTAGCGGACGTCGTCATGAAATGTCTCAAAGAAACTCCAACTTTTTTCCTCTTCTTTGAGGTTTTGCTCTGAAGAACAGTGTTCCAGCTTTCATTCGTTGATCGGCCTACTCAATTTGTGCCACATGAGCTCAGAGCAAATAAAGCTTCGTTGTGGATAGGAAGTGAAATTTCATATCCATCTCCTGAAATCGCACTTCAGCCATTTTCCGTACCTAAAACTGAATAAATGAATCACTTCTATTATATTGGTACGGAGTTGGAGACCAACCAAGGCTAAGCCAGTAACAAACTAACCAGCCGAACAACCAACAAACTGCGTATTATCACCTCTTCCAAGGAGATTATGTTTTGGCGAGTTTGTCTCTCTGTCTGTTTGTATATTTTTCTATCACCAAGATAGCACATAAAGTTATAGACGGATCTTTACGAAACTTACAGGAATTGGTAGACATCTTAGGAGTAATAGATGATTAATTATTGGTGATCGAAGATCCTTTCAATTGTATGTTTGTTTGTATTTAATTATTTTCTTGGAACCATAACTCAAAAAGTTACGGACGGATTTTTACATAATTTTTACATGAGTTGTTAGGTATATCACGAAGAGTGAACTGTCACATTTTTGTGATGATCTGTTTGTTCGTTTGTTTGTCTCCGTGTTTGATTTTGTTTCTTAGCAAAATAATTCTAAAAGTAATGAACGGATCTGTATGTCATTTAAAGGAATTATTAAAAACGTTGGAGGACATAAATGTTCAAATTTTGGTCGTGATCGGCTGCATGGTTTGTTTGCTTGACGAATGTTTGTCAGAATGTTTGTCAGCAACCTAATTCAAAAAGTTATGAGCGGATCTTCAATAAAGATACGGAAGCTTTATTACCGTCAAAAGGCATAAATGAAAAGATTTTGGTGCTGATAACAAGTAAATCACAGTTTCAGAACCAATTTTAAATTTTCGTTAACATTGCACTGCTTGGCGGAGGGATGTGCTCTCAGAGTACTCTAGTTATTATCAAGGGGATTTCACGACCCAATAATTGGATCGGTTGAGCGCTGTTCAGCTCTACACTCTGACACATCCCGCGACCTAAGGCTCAGAGTACTACGTTATTATTTTAACTTTTGTGTCCAGCTATAAACTGATAACCAATAATGTGCGTTGTGCCCCTATTCCATTTGGGGTTTCCCGATCATAAAGATGAGTGTCCGATCGTCAAGGCGGGTGTGCGATCAGAAAGTTGAGTGTGCAACCATCAAGCTGAGCGTACGATCATGAAGCTCAGTGAGCAAGCAGCGGATTATTTTTCTTCCTACCATGTCACACTCTAAACGTCACCGGTACTGAAATTGTGGAGTTTAAAAACTCACCGGACGCATACGGTACTTACTAAAAGTACCAGACAAAGCAGTAGTAAGCGGCCACCTGCAGTGTGTGGTTAACTCGCTACTAGTGCTGGTCACGGAATGTAGCATCATCTCTTCACAAAATGGGCGGCGTGTATAACGCCACTCAGACCTCGTCCGAGATTCATCAAGGTAATCAAAGTAAGGTAATTTTGTCTCTTGGCGTTTAGCAGCTGAATTTTCTCCCTGGTCGGAGAGGCTCACCAACCATCCAAGTCACAACCAGCCTGTGTATTTTGCATAGTGGATCATTACCTCCGCCAAGGATTTAATTGTCTGTCTGTTATTCTGTCTGTCATCAAGATAACTGAAAAAGTTATGGACCGATCTTAACGTAATTTACAGGGATCGTTAGGTATGTTAGGAGGAACAGATGATTAAATCTTGGTGAAGATCCATCCATCCGTTTGTTTGTTTGTTTGACTGCCTCATTTTTCTCAATGTCACAACTCAAAATGTTATGGACGGATTTTTATGAAATTTACATGAGTTGTTTGTTTGGTATATCACGAAGAGTTAATTTGTGCTTGTTAGCACAATAACTCAAAAAATAAAAAATGGATCTTTATGAAATTTATAGGAGTAGTTAGTAATGTTAAAAGACATAAACGATTCAATTTTGGTGCGGATCGGTTTGTTCGTTTGTATGTTTGACTAATGTTCGTCATAATGTTTTTTAGCAGTTTAACTCAAAAAAGTTACAGAATAGATCTTCGAGAAATTGCATAAACTGTTATTACTATCAAAAAAGGCACAAATGATTAGATTTTGGAGTTGATACAAAGAAAATAATGGTTTCAGAACCAATTTGAATATTTCATTACCGTTGCCTTGCTTGGCGCAGGTATGCGCTCTCAGAGTGCCCTAGATATTATTGTTATTACCACCCTATGGTGAGAAAAATGAATTGTTTATACGTAGACCAATTATCGTAGAACACTTTATAGGTCAAAGGCTCAAAAGTTCACTTTAATTTATGCCGAAGAATACGAGTGACTTCTTCAAGCCTCTGACAGCGACAGTAACCAAACAACAATAGCAATATCGTTATAGTTTTATCGTGTCATTTTCATTCTCAGGGACAATTTTGCTCAATATCCTGAGTATCACACAGAGCACAGAAAGAACTTTCAGCAGTGAAGGCCGCGTCGCAGTACATGCGTGACTCAAATAAAACGGGCATGAATGACTCAAACGGAAATTGTAATTTTTGATTAGCAGGTTTCATGATCACACTGCAGGTTGAACGGACACTCAATAGGAAAATAGGACGGGGATCTGTAGAAAAGTCAGGCAAATACAAACGAGCTCACATTTTTCTAGGGTGGAAAAGAGTTCTATATGTACAATTGTACGTTGTTTTATAGTGTACAAACTACAAAGTAATTCACCGTTATATTTTAGGCTTTCTATATGTACAATTGTACGTTGTTTTATAGTGTACAAACTACAAAGTAATTCACCGTTATATTTTAAGCTTTCTATATGTACAATTGTACGTTGTTTTATAGTGTACAAACTACAAAGTAATTCACCGTTATATTTTAGGCTAGTGGAATATCTACGTAGAGCCTTTCATCCAAGAAGCCTGACATATATTCCAAGCACATTCTTCATGCTGTAAAAAGTGGATAATATCATCGCCAGGCCATTAGAACATCAATGGTAATGTTCTCATACTCTGAATAGGGAGTCCGAGGACTTGCAGATGTTTTGCAAGGATGTGATAACACATCGGGTGTAATATGTTTGTTGTATTGCCAAAGTACGGCAAACATTTCATTCATGGCAGCAGTAAGGTAGCCAATCAAGGAATCATGGGTTACCACCAGAGGTCTGCAATGGTACCTGTTGCACACTGTATGTGATCTCCTAATTATTATACTCTCCGTTTTCACCTGAGCAGCTGTGGTCGAATAAAACACAGAGTTCCATGTCAGGATACTAAGAAGTTCCAGAACATCCCTGGCTTGCCCAGGTTTCAGGAGGTATAGTTAAATAAGGGAGAGAACGAAAATTCTTTAGATAACTGTAGAAAAAATAAAGGAACTCGCTTATTTAATGGCGTAACTTCTTTTCGTAAAGTATTAATGAAGCAAAGACCCACCATTCTTATCAGGGGAAGCTTAACAGATTCAGGTCTAGGAAACACCATTCGGTACTAGTGTATGTAAGTAGGAATAAATTTTTCTAGTTGATGCCAGTTAATTTTCTTCTAGGTACGTAAATTATAGAAGGCATGAATATTGCTCATAGTGAGCAAGGACTTTCTGATGGAAGCTCACAATGTGTTGATGGCTGGAGAAAAAGCTGACTGGTACGCACCTATGACCTCCGCTGCGTCTCTGCGCAATACTACACTGACTTTGTAGCCAAAGGGCCGTGTAGCTGTTTCTGGGAACTTTGACTAAACTTTATATTAGATTAGATAGTTGGTAGTAGAAGGACCAGGAAGCTCATTCCACGAGAGCAGCAGCATCACACTCCGGCTCTTATATAATCAGTTGCCATTATATCAAAATCATTCAAACATAAGAGGAAAAAAAGAAGAATAAAAATAATAAACTCAGCCAAAGAGTTGATCCTACAAGCACGATTAATTGCTGGAGATTTGCGAAGCTTAGGGGGCATGAAAAGTAATGGATTGGGGTGGCTTCTCTGAAGCTTTGGCTGCTGAGTTTGTGACTCCTGGAAGAGGAGTATGTAGCGCCGCAGGGTGTGGCCCTCAATGTTTGTATTAACGATTTTTTTAAACGCATCAACTGTCTCTGCACCGGCAACATTTGAGGAGGAGTCTTCCCATTTTAACCGCAAGTTCCGGATATATTTATCAATTTTTAAATTTGTTTTTAAAAAATGAATAAACGAGATACTACAATCGAACCAATTCTGTGATCATTCAACTCTTGAAAGTTGCCAAATCTGCTGTTTCCATGCTGTCAAGAGATTTACCGAAGTTGACTCTTCTGAGAATCGTGCAAGAAGAAGAAGACCTCGCTCAATTCGCACGAAGAAGATGGTTAAGGACGCGCATGAGAGAGGAAGAAGAAACCCAAAAAGCTCCAAATGGAAGCTGGCAACAGAGATGAACGTGAGCAACACGTCAATGCGGTACATAGCTAAAAATGATTTCCCACACTGTCCTTTCAAATGAGCACACTTCAAGAGCTCACTCCTCTCCTAAAGCAGGAAAGACTTGACAGAACAAAAATTCTTCTCAATGAGTTGAAGAATGGAACGCAAAGAGGAGAGATAATTTTTTTCCAAAGAAAGAATCTTCAGCATTGCGCCCAAATTCAATTCCCAGAATGACAAAATCTTAGCAAAGAGTTCGAAGGACATTCCAGATTTTGTGAGAAATGTTTATCGCCATCAAAACCTTCCTTTGGCATGGGGGGGATCTAATCTCAAAGATTTGAATATAAGCTCTGATTTTCTTTTGTGAAACAGGGCCTGCAGAACAACACAAACTGCTACATTGAGGATATTTTGGTTCAAGCACTTGATGAGATGAAAATCAACTTTTCACCTCCCAAAATGATGGTACGTCACTCCAAACCTAAAAACCGGGAATAGTGTTTTGACCATTTTCCGAGGCTTTGGCGCAAAAAAAAAATGTGGCCTTTTTCGTCACCAAATTTAAATCCAATGGACTCCTGTGTGTGGTCGGTGTTGGAGGTGTGCTGTATTCAACACACAAGTGCTGATGCGCTCAAGCAGTCTTTTCAGAGGAAATGGGCCAAACATGGCTGAACAACGTAACAGGTTAGCTCATCGCTTGACCATTTTGAGACGGTTCAGCGCATCTCCTCGTATGACGTCAGGTGGAGGGAAGAACATAGGCGTTACGCAAGTATCAATAGTATTCCTAATTCATTTATGTCATTATTTCCGCTACCGTGGCTATTTTGAACACGGAAGAAAAAACTTGGTGAACCTTCTTCGTTTTCCTAAATCTCCGGACTAGCGAAAAAAGTGAGTTTTGGCAGCAAAGGGGTATGCTAAGTTTCGGCTCTCACCGGTAACATCTTCTGGACTTCAAAAATTTTTTGCCCCAGCAAAATGGTAAACTACTACGCAGTAAATATGTGTAATTCAGTTTTCCCTCCAAATTTTTTTAAGTCACCATACTCGTCACCACAGACAACACTAATTTCTCTTAAAAAAAAAGTCATGAATCTTGAAACGAAATCTTTCTTGTTAGACTTTGAAAGCTTGTCTAGCCAAGTTGCCGTAATAATTACATTTCTCTCGGTAAACTTGAAAGAAAATGGTACGTCGACGGGGAAGCTGTTTAATTACTTGAAAGACCGCCTTCGAACGACTGATATATTATGGATGGCGTCCAGCTTCCTTGCGTCAAAATATCTATGAAATGGCGTCGACAGTAGTTTCAAAGGAGCATCAGTTTTTACCAAACACTATGAGTCAGACTTGACGACTCATTTAAATGACGGAAAATTCGAACCGGAATAACTTGCTTGCTTCACTCGCGGACACCACAGAGACATCTTTGAACGTTAGCTTTTCAGAACTATGTAATATGGTTATACGTTTTCTAATAGTTTCCTCTCTTCACTCGCCTTCAACACTGAGACAACTATGTAATATGTTTATACGTATTCTAATAATTTCCTCTCTTCACTCGCCTTCAACACTGAGACAACTAATCGTTGAATACAGTTCGCTTATTTTGATAATGCGAGATGCGTGTTTATATTATTAGCTTGAAGTGATAGACTCAGATTATTCATACCAGTGAATGTGTCACTGAAATGAGCTAAAATTTGGTGCAATTTTTACGGTTCCAGCTCTTCAAGAAGATCACAACGACGTTCCGCAGAAGGACTTTGATTAATTTCCTCTCGCAGTTCTTAATGTTTAAGAAGAGGCTTAGCACTCTCCCGCGTGAGAGCCGACGGACTTCTGAGTAGAAAAGTAAAGCTGTATAATAATTATGTTCACTGCGAAGGTCTTCACAAAGTGACTTAAAGAGGAGGTGATTTAGAAGACAACCCGTGATCCAGTTGATGGTCTTTACAGAAATATCAAAGACTTTCTTCAATTATGAAGGCAAAGTTTTCGATGCAAGAGCAGGATGATGAAGGAAATAAAATGAGTACCTTGCAAGTGTGAAATCTCCTGTTGCACCAGCGCAGAACATCCAGATGTATTTCCCAGCATAGCTGGGGCTTCACCAAAACTTTGAATAGCTAATTAATTATTCATGTTTTACTGAAAAGTCTTTCACAAACTGCAGCACATCTCGTGCTTTGGTCGTATTTTCAGCACTCCACAGAAAAATAAGCTCCCCTTCATGATACCATCATCGATATACTTCACCAGTGCAATAAATTGTTATTCCAAACATCAAAAGTCTCGTCTAACTAGGAGGTTTCCAAGGAACTAGCCTTAATACGAGCATGTGAGATAATTTATACCAAAATATCCAAACTCAAATCGTAATCCGCCTCGGAATAACATGGTCTGAGACCAGAACTAATTCAAGTTCTTTCTTGCTTCATCCCCGGGAAAAGCTCTAGCCATTTCTAATGCATATAGTTTGACAAGCTCTTCTGCAATAGCATGAGGTTTTTTAGATCTCGCTACCATAAACCCCACTTTGCATGAAGCCATCAGTACTGGTTTGTCAACAGATATAAGACCTAATTTTGGAAGGGTCGATCAAGAATCATATGAGCTTTCTTAGCTCGCTTAGATATTTTATCCTGGCTCTCAAGATTACTCCCGCCTTGTCGGTTGTCGAAGGGTTCTTGCAGCTCAAATGAATCAGATTTGCGTTGCAGGATACAGTTTGACAGAGTATGCACTGAAGCCCTTGCAAATCCCCAGCTCTTCCTGTTGGAGACCACAATACCACACAGTGGGACATACGACGGGCCGCACTGTGGGTGAGGACGAGCTGCTATTGTTTGGCCTATCTCCAATGTCTCAAAGGTGCTTTCTGTCCCTGTTATCTTTTAGAAATAATTCCATAATTAATATTCTAAATCTACGAGATAATTCTACAGTCTTATTTTTTTACATGTGTACATGTTGGAGAATGTAAAATGACATATGATGATTACAAAATAAACCATATCAATACTTAGAAAGCCGTAGCTATGATGTTGTAACTGATTTCTTCGTCTTTCAACCATGTGTTGTTTGACATTTTATTGCCATATTTCTAGTAAACGGAGTTTTGCTTTGCACGGTAAACAGCTGTGATCGTGCAAAATGATTACCCTTCTTTCTTTTTATCTTCATGGAAGCCTACGCTCACCCTATTTATAAAGCAAGTAACAGGCAAGAAGTAATTAACACTGTTTGCTAGCTCTCGCTCCACCTGACGTCACAGCTGAAAAAGAGTGGGCGGGACTTAACACACTACCTGCGCTAGAGTTAACCTGTTACGTAGTTCAGCCATGGGGCCAAAATACCCCAGGGAAAGCTTCCTGTCTCTATGGAAGGTTTCCGTCGAGGAATTGAGGAAGCAATTCGGTTTAAAAGGGAGTGCTTATAGAAAACTAGTTCTTGTAAATTGATTCTCAGGTCTACAAATTAATATTCTGACTGGTTCTTTAATTCTACTTCGCAAGTTCTTGTAATAATAAATCGCTTTTCATTTAGTTATTAGTTATTTCGGAGGCAATCATAGTCTCTGTCAAAAAGTCTAGCTGTAGGCCCGATATATAAGCCATTTAATTATTTGAATGTTTCTGTGGGATGGCTGTACAGCAGCCACTATGTATATTCAAAAGCAAGTACGTCCACTTCTCAAGCTCCACGGGAAAATATGCGTAGTTTTCTTTCATCAAACCTCATTACAGCAAAATATCTTTTGTCCAATTTGCTCATCGTCAAAATAATTTCTGTCGAAATGAAATTAGGTCCAATTTTGCATAGTATACTCAACTATTGTCTAAAATTTTTCCCCCAAAATTGTATATCGCGCATATTGTACCAGGATAAATATCCAAGCTCAAATATATTTTCCGACAATTATCCCTCACACAAAAATTCTCTTCTAACCAGTATGTTCGCTAATTTTAACTCATCTAGTTTAATTACATCTAATTTTTACTAAATAATCATAGCTACATCTTTAATTCTTTGTCCTACCTTCCTTACGTTAAACTATTTCACGTCTAATAGTTTTACGCATAGTTATTCTCTCTACCATGAGAATATCGTCCACTTTTCTATAGGCAAGTATTTTTCACCCTAGAAATAGACACAAATCAGTCCAGCACAACTTTTTGCTACCCCGAATTATAGGATACCAAACCTGTGTTGTCTCCATTCACGGGACAGCTAAACGTTAACACGCAAATCTATTTTAGCCCAAACTTGTCTAGGGTCCAATTTTTCCCCTCACCCCCACTCGTACTTCCCGCGCGGGAGCTACGGCATTACCATTCTCAACGCTATCCCGCTAGATAAGTTTTCGTTTGTTTTACAACAATCATACATGCCACTAGCCAATTTTACTGGGGCAAATTATGGAATAGAAGTGCGATTCGCCGGTGAAACAGACGCTAGTGGAGGTAGATAAACAGCTCGTCACTGTATTATCCCGGCGTAATTTCTTCTGAGGTCCACGCAACTGACACTGGCTTCCGTTTCGGTGTCATTTGAAAAAATTATATAGATTTAATGCTAAAGACAGGAGCGTTGGGGGTCAAAACCATTAAGACTAAAAGGTTTTTGCTCTTTAAAACTAGCGGAGACGATTACTCACGATATGGCAACGCGGGGGTACACCCCCATTTTTTGCTCGAAGATAATTTGACGTTATTTTGATTGGACGGAAAAGAGAATTGCGGCAGAAAAAAATGTGCGGACTGCATATTTGAAGTAAAAAATATTTGAGGATATTCCAATTGGGCGACAAAGTTTTTGATGGGAAACGTTTGTTGCTAAAATAATTTAACGTAAAAGTATTTGCTTGGTGGCGATTAACGACTAGTTTGTTTGGCGGAGCATATTTAGAGGATTTTTTAGTTTGAGGCTGAAATCTTGTGCTCGGTAAGTTTTGATGATGAAAGTTTATGATACATTTTGGTTGACGAAAGATTTTTCGACGTTTAAAAAATTTCCCAAGGCAAATATAGAGCCAATAAAATAGTTGCTAATTATTTTGGTGGCAATTTCGATAGAGGCAAAATAATTTGGAATGTTTCAGGGTGGTAGAACTTTTATTCAGCGTGAATACAAATGTAACGTTATATTTTTGCGTGAAATTAAAGTGTAGTAAAAATCTTTGACGCAATTTTCTGGTGTGACAGCCATCTTTGTGTGTCCAATAGATTTTACCAGCAAAAATTGGTGGGTTCTACGGTATGAGGAATAGTAAGCTGTGGTTAGACTTTTGGCCGCTAGACAATCAAAGCGTTTCAGTTAGTTACTCCCTGAGTCGTCTTGGCTCGAGAGAGATGAATACGTTAGCCTGCACGCTTGTGAAAATGCTAAGCACTTTTTCAGAACTTTTCATTTCATGCGGTACAGTTAACTGACTGTTAGTTCTTCGAATGCGGTTACGTCCCTTAATTTCGTTTATTAATGAATATTATAGACCCTACTTCCCCGCAAATAATTAACAAATATTACAGAAATAGTTTGGGTGCTACCCTCGTTCTAATAACACCTATTGTCATGCCCTTGACAATCTGGAAAACAGAGAAATGTGCTGGACTCATTAATTCATTTAATGTTTGATACCTAAGTGAATGTGGATATTAACATTTACTACTCTCTCTGACTAAACCTAAAACGGGAGGCACACACTTATTTAATACTTGATATAATCTTGGACTTTATCAATAAATTAATTAGTAATTTTTGTGTAAAAAATCTGGCAATCCAATTAAAATTCTAAATGAGGCGCCTAACCAGTGCTCCTTGAATTTTCTAGTACATCGTGTGTTCCTAAATTCTTTCCATAAAATGAAACTATAGGTTCCTTAAACTAAAATAACCATATTTTACTCTTCTGATGTATATCCGAAAATGTCTACTTTTAAAGGTACGTGGTCATAACGTTCAGTAGTGCGATTCACTTAATCGGCGGACAACTGCACTTTACAACGAAGATGAAGATACACACCGGTCATTTTTTGACATTGATCACTCTAATCTGTACCGTACCTGATTTCAGACGACCATGAACCAACAACCAAATAGTGACTTAGCAGATATGCACCTGTTTTACGGCATGGCGAATTGTAATTCCAGGAGAGCTGCCAGAATGTATAGAGACCGGTTTCCCAATAGACTATTTGGTAGTAGGTTCATGGTCGTCTGAAATCAGGTACGGTGCAGATTACAGTGATCAGTGTCAACAAATGACCGGTGTGTATCTTTACCTTCGCTGTAAAGTGCAGTAGTCCGCCGATTAAGCGAATCACACTACTGAACTTTAAGTCAACGTACCTTTGAAATTGGACATTTTTTATTATTATTTTCAGGGTTTTCCCGCCGTACCAGGACGATGTAATAGCGATCTATTCATTCACCAATAACGGCGTTATTAATAGTAGACATTTTCGGATATGCATCGATAGAGTAAAATATGGTTATTTTATTGTAAGGAGCCTATAGTTGCAGTTTGCCGAAAGAATGAAGGAACAACCGTTTTATATACATATATATATATATGTTTTCTTTAATAAAGCCTATTGACCAATCTTGGTGATAATGGTCATTGTTATCAGTCAGCTTTTCAAGAGTGTATTTCAAGTTATACAGTAGATGGTGCAGCCAAGGTCCTCATTCTCTAGAACACAAGCGCGACAGATTCTCTTAAGGATCATCGCACGATTTGTTGGCTCTGAATATCTTTTATATTCATCATACTTTTCTTTCCAGGCCGGCACAAGGGCCTGTGGCAGCGTTGGGCTGGAGCTGTGGCACTGCCGTCTGGATAACAAATGGCGCTCTACGCTGCGCCGTATAAGGAGCTCTCGATGTTTACGGCAGCCGAAGCTCCTTTGATTAGGGCTGCATGAAAATGCCTGCGCAACATGACTCGTGAAAAATGAAGCCCGGACTAGGAAGTGCATCTCTTACCTGAACGCATTCAGGCATTTCGTGCGAGTAAATTTATGCGAATAATGGCATTTTTTGCTACCGAGACCTATCCATTGCTGCTTGGGAGTACTGATCGTGACTTGCTTGATGATCGCTCCATCAACCTTCAAATCAGCAGGCGTTATAGATAAATTTCGTGCGTGGGCCCAATGATAATACAGACATTATCTGTCAAATCACAAATCCTTGGAAAAATAATACATGTTTGCGCAAGTAATATCAACACCGCCCTAGAAACGCTATTTCATCCAAGTTGGTTTCTATAAACACTGGGGAACAATGATATTTAAAATATACTGAAACTGGGAAATTGTGACAACTATTTATGCCGATGATATTTTGATTAATATTGCAGATTAAAAAAGTTCGAATTAAAAAAAACATAAATATGCAGTTTAGGCAGGTATGAATGGGGTTAAAGACATGGTAATATGGCAAAAATTTAATTTGTTCTAGATAGGCAAGAGATTGCTGATGACACTGACTTATACAGCAGCAGCTAACTTTGCTTCTTTTCGTAATGGGTGCTGCTCATTCATTTGTTTCAAGGTTATCCACAGAGTTATTATCTGCTGGTACTCTTACATCAAATTGACTGTACCAGTAGTGCCAGATGCGCTGAGTTGGTACTTTTGCTTGAACTTACCAGACGAGCATCTGTCTTCACCATTCCACTGTGTTTATTACGAGTAACCATTCACAAGAAAACAATGTAATGCACGACCCAGTTTCCTGAAATAATGTGGTCTCATGCAACTTTGGCCACAATATAAATTGCAGGCAGCTCTGATATCAGAGGTGTGCTACCTATTTTGATGGTTTAAACCAGGAGAATACTACTACCACTACCTATTTTGACAAGAAAACTGTGGTCATAAACCTTTTTAATGCAAAAGCTTTTGTTTAAGATATTATAACAATAACTTTGACGCACTGTAGCTGATATTTTCCTACATTCATAAAGTTTCCAAAAATTTTGTAATTACCTAGCTCTCTAAAACATTCGGTGCCTTCTTTTCAATGGATCTCGCAGATTTAGGTTATCGTCATCCACAGCAGGATGACCAGTTATTTGAAATTGGTAAAAATCTTGCTGTTACTCTTTGCCAGCCTCTGACCTGAGGGAACGATATAGCTTTATATTGACGAATCCCCACTCTCATTTGCTTCAGGGTTCCGCTAATGTTAGAGGCAGTGCACTGAATGTACTGGAATTTGTAGATCTCCGAGGAAGCACTTGAAACTGGAGAAAATACTGAAAAATGAAAAATGATTCAATGGAATGGGATTTTGAAAAGATGATTCAAACATTGACCGGTGGACTAAATTGTTGGATTATCCTGATTACATTTTTCTTAGCAGAATATGAAGAATTTTCTGAGAATGGCACAAACACACTTATAAAAGTTTTTTTTCTAGTGTAGGTATCTTAGGGGCTGCGTTGGAATTTATTTACTTCATTGTAATTGTAATTCATTTTGTACGAAATAGTGTTTAAGAAACGCCAAATCATCTATAAGAAAATTTCGACAATAAACAAATTTTGAATTTCGAATAGTCAGACTCGATATTATTACATTATTTTATAGAGTAAAAAAATTCGATGAAGCTCCGTTTTTAATAACAAGTACTGACGTGTCTCCGATTCTACTATGCCAGGACATCTCACTTCTTCATCTTCAATTGGAACTGCACAAATGCCCACTTCTTGTGGCCTTCGACAACAGTAATTAATCTATCGAACAAATCTTGATTCCCGTCACGCTAGCAACATCTGAACTTGACGGTAGTTACAATGACATTTTCTCTAAACGTCAAGTTTTTGTTCTCACTTATAGTGTTTTTATCACACTATGAAGGACACTATAAGAACAGCCAGTAAAATTTTTGCAAACAATGATAAAGAAATGCAGGAATAGCTATTGGGTGAGGGTGAAAGTTGGATGACCAAGTCCTTATAAAACATGGTGCGCTGTCTACAAAAAAAGAGCGGAAAAGTTACCAAACTGTAGTTCTTATGAGAACCAAATACATCGAGTTGCAGTTGTGGTATAAAACAGTAAATGCAGCATAAGCAGGTCACTCGTTGGAGTTTTCTCAGTAACCGCAGGGCAGAAACGTTATCCATGAGGCGAATATTTTAATCTGGGACCCTGAGCGACATGACAACAAAGAGCAAAGTCCGTTCTGAAGAGTTCTGTTAAAATTGACGAAAGCGCTAGCATTTGTTCGTCTGCAGTACGCGGGTATGTACAGGTCTTGGTTCCTGTTGAAGATCTTCCGTGAAGTGAAGAGCAATAAAAGATAGCGACGTTGCGGAAGACAATGGACGTAATGCGCGTCGTCTCTACGGGCCCTGCACCTCACGGTCATTGTGAACCTCTGACAACACAGCGGGAAAGTTTCCTTCTTCCGACCATCCCTTACTTTCTAGCATAAACAATACACTGGCTGCATGGCAGTTTCGTGGAGGTACTGTAGATCCAGAAAACTTCGGTAGTTTCCAAGATCCTACTCTGCACTTCGGCATGAAGTTATGATGAAAATATATCGGGAAAAGTAGAGATTTTATTCAAATAAATATTATTGCTTTTTCTATTTTAGTAACGTCTCGTAAAGTTATCGAAGCCATGTAGCACCGCGCACTAAAACTGTTCATGGCTGTGACTGGGTTGAAACAAATGTGAAACTACAAATTGTGGGCTCCGAGAACTATCATCATATTCTAGCACGCACGTTGATTTGTACTAAAATTTTACCCACTTTCATCGCTAAGCACATGCAGTTATCATTTTTAATCTGCCATCGTATCCATCGCATACAGAGATGGCTATCATTGCGAGACAGGCTTCATGGAGTGTCGTCTTTTTGCTACGTTTGCCCGATAGAAAAACTAGATAAGAAGTCCACCCACTCCGTAGCCTAGGGAGTAACTCAACACCACCCAAGACGAGCTGCTGATGAATATGCAAGCGCAATTAATCCAAGATTAATGTTTAAAAACAAGCTCGTTTAAACAAGTTAGATGCGGAGAAGAAAATGGTGCAGAGTGCCTGTACGGTGCTACGCTACTCGGTTGTGGTCCTGTTGTAAGTTAGACCACTTGCGTAGCATCTTAGCGAAAATGGCAGATATTTTCATAAATATATTTATTTTACTGAACTGTTCATGGAAAAATCGATTATACATACGAGTATGTAGCTACGTAGCTTCCAGGAAATATTTCAAACAAGCCTTAACTAATAGCAATTTTTCTGTTATACTGAAATGAATGATATGTATTGTAGAAGTACATGTGTACTGTATGTGAGCCATAACATTCAGTGAGCGCCATATTAAAGTAACTCTCAATGGGCACGCTGAAATTCCGTAAGATTGTCCTTGAAGACTTCAGGTAACGTTAGCTTGTCAGCACTCCCTGCGTGGGAGATCCTCATGCACTAGTTTGTGCTGCAGATGGACGACCGTTATTAGTCCCATAGGCTTCAACAGCTGCAGTTGACACCAGATTGGGCATCGTAGAAGGCTAGCACAAGCGCAACTGCAAGCCACATCTACATGGTTTAAGCCAGTGCTCCCGCAATGGAGTTTGAATGTCGAAAACGCCGACACCGCAGGAATTCACCTGCCTGGCGGAGAGGCGAAAGCCGTATTTCATCATACAATCTTAGCTCTCTAGGATCCCGTGGCTCCGGGTATCACCAGTAGCTCTTAAAACTTTAATTTAGTTATGATGAAAATGATCACATATTAAAAGCACCAGATCTATGACACATCACGTCTTTTGGTTATGTTGCTCTTTTAAAATTCTGGTGAAGGTTTTTGACGAATAAGAACTTAATAGTAACGTCTTGAAATATTCTGAACATAAAGGATGGTGAGGAGCACGCATTGCTCATCGCAAGTGCAAGTGTCAAGTGTCAGCTATAAACTAACAGACTGAGCGACGTCACTTTCCCTGTAACACTGAGGGGTTCATTCATTTGCTTATCACTTATGTGAGGCGTATATAAAAGAACTGAGCGGCAAGAAACTAGACGGGATCATTATCCAAAGCACAGGCATACAAGAGAGAATCCTTTGGACAAAATAAGCACTTTTTCCGTGTAATTCACTTTGCAGACAAGGTCACGAGAACTGACACACCCACAGCATAAAGTGGTCTATTCTTCAAGAAGAGATTTTGAAGATTTTCTTAAACAAAAACTTCGAAAAAAATCCGTACCTTAACAGTGCTGGTTAACATTTTGTGAGTTGAGGCTGTAATGACCGCCTTGGGTAACACATACATAAGTTTGTGTTTTACATTGCATAGCTCTATTCGAAATGCTAGATCGCTTTACAAAAGCCACAACGACGGTGACTGGGCGCAGGAGGCAGAGGATGGTTCACATATCCATGTGTGGCAAGACGCGTTCCTATCGCAACAGCGGCTACAAAAACCTCTTACTGTACTTCGCAAAAAGTAACTCCTTCAGGGATCATGCGGTGCTTGCTCCTAAATTGCCGGGTGCAATTCGCTTCAAGGAAAGCCATGGCAGCGACGGGTACCTTCAGCAGTCCAAGTTTTTCAAGAGCTGCAATTATTGATGTAAGGCCTCCATGACCTGAAGCTGCCACTAAAGGGTCGAAAGTGAGTCCACCTGGGACTTTCTGCCGCGTTCTTTCGTTCATTCAGAGGCAGCCTGTCACTTAATAAAGCTGGAGTTATGCTTATATCAAATTCTTGCTTGCTAATGACGGTCCTCATGGGCTATAGAGTTGATGTACTGGTGCTAATGAAAACCACAGGAGTGTTAAATTAGGAAAATGTGCAAACATATTGCGCTCGCGATGGAATGGAATTAATGCTAAGCTGTGTTGGCGTTTTTGCATTTGATGCTTCCAGTGCCGGCAATGGACAAATAGGCTTAGTGACCATTTTGTCTGTGTGAAGCAGAATTTGACACTTGCCAAGATTAGCTTTGCATTTTGCAAAAAAACTAGAGCACTCTCAGAGCTCGTACCCCCACCAAGCAAAGCAATGGTAAAGAAAAATCCAATTTGGTTCTGAAATTATGATTTTTTTGTGTCAATATAAAAATCTAATGACTTGTACCTTTTTGACAGTTATAGCAACTTTTATAATTTTCTTGGAGATCCGTTCATAAATTTTTGATGTATGTTGCTAACAAATATTTTGAGAAACAGTAGTAAACACACAAACAAGCAAACGGATCATCACCAAAATTTAATCATTTATGTCTTTCAACATTATTAACAATTCCTATAAATTTCACAAAGATCCGTTCTAAATTTTTTGAGCTATTTTTCTAACAATCATGAAATCAAACACGGAGACAAGCAGACAAACCAATGACAGTTCATCACAAAAATTTGGTCATTTAATTTTCGTGATATACCTGACGACTCAATCAAATTTTATAAAAATCCGTCCATAAGTTTTCGAATTATGGCATTAAGAATAAAAAAGGAGGCAGACAAACAAACTGTTGAACGAACCTTCACCAAAAATTAATCATCTGTTCCACCTAACACACGTAACAATCTCTGTAAATTGTGTAAATATATGTTCTTAACTTTTTAAGTTATCGTGATGAAAGACAAACAACCAGACAGACCAATGGTCAAACGAAAACATAACCTCCTTGGTGAAGCTAATGAGTTCGGCCACAACCCAGGTTTATGTACCACAAGAAATAATTTATCGTAAGTGGCAGTTGCTCTGCATTAAAGGGTGCCTTTGAAAAACTTATTTTTTTTTACTTCTCTGGAACTCTGGAATGAATAGAATAAGAAGCTTCCCAAATGGATCCTTTAGCTTTGCATTCACGTTTCAAGGGAGATTTAGCTCTGCAGAGACAACGGAAATGAAAGGCCCACTCCAAACTTTGTATTTCGTTGTAAGTTTTCAAATTGAGTTACTGGGCTAGACTAGATTATCGGAAATTGACGGACCAAGAGGCACACTTGCATAAAAGAGCCGAAGCCTAGGCTCCGTCCTCTCTGACCTGTTGTAGTTATGCAGCGAAACGCAAAATTTCACTGACATAGAGAAAAGCCGCAGCCACTGAGATGATTTTGCTAATACATATTACAGAACAACGGTAACAGATCCACTCGGGTCCTGAGACATCACGTTACACTTGTTATGGAAGATGGAGCTGCTTGAAGAGTGGAATGGTTAGAAGCTACATGACGCGCTATGGAGGGAGATGTGATGCTGCGAAGTTGCTGCTCCCAATATGAGTCTAGACGATTTTCTAACGTGTTGACTGTCGGTCCACCGACAACCCCCTAAGGCACTCTAGTCTAAGCTTTACAAAGAAGTAAGGGAAAAGCAGCTGTCGCTGAGTGCTGATTGGATTCCAATACATGACTTTTTTTGCCCTTGTTTGCGGTTTACTAGCTTTACTAAAGATGTTAACATCAAGATCATTGGTATAATTGATGAACAAGAACGGACCGAGCACGCTCTTTTGTGGCACCACTAATGAGAAAGGAGTCCAATCGCTTAAGCAACAGTTTGGAGTTACTGCTGGTGGCCTGTTTGCCATGCACGGATTCAAGATGAGAAGTCTTCCTCGTTCAATATTCTTCAATTTGCCATATTTCTGCAAATCAATGTATTTATCACTTAAAAAGATATATCACCCAGGTCTCTCAGGCTCAATTGGTCAACTCAGTAGTTCAAAAAGTTTTTTTTTCGTGAGAAAATTAAACCCAAACTAATAGATTTGCTTCAATTTGATCACTGAATGACCGGCAAATCTGACATTAGCTACTCGAAGCCAATACTCAGAGAGATAAGAAGGCGGTAGTTCTAGCAGGAAGACAAATACGTGCTGCTAATTTGCCGAATTAACTGTTACATCGAACATGAAAAAGTAGTGGGGCTAGTTTATAAAGCAGATCAAATGATTGAGAGCATTGTTCCGTAATTTATATAGCTCACTGTTTGACAGATCTTGACTAACTGTAAATAGTCATCTTTTTCACTTGCTCTAAGAAGCAAGCAAAGCTTTTATAAAGCCACGTAAGTTTCTGTGCAAATGCTGAAAATGCTGCTCACTAAAATTTTTCTTTTGGTAATAAGTAAAAGTATTATTAATTTCAAATATAGTGCAGCACGTAAATAGAAACATTGAAACAATGGAGTTATTATTAAACTTCAGTAAATTCTTCTTGCAGCCTAAAAGTGATGAAATTACCCATAGTTTAACTTGAAATACAAGTTACTGGCAAAGAGAAAAAAAGCTCTTGAGTTCTGCACCGTAAATGCCATTCTTATTGGTGGGCTATATCGTTTTGAATACAGTTATTGATGCCTAATTAAGTCACTACTGAAGCTACATTTCACTGAGCTTCTTCCCAATGATCTCAGTAGGTAACATACTCAAGAGACTACCTGTGAGTTAATTGGGCGTAAGTTATAATAAGCAGTGTAGAAGGCAATACTAATCTACGAGCGTGGAATGACATATGGCAGAAACGAGGTTCATGTTCTGTTATAATGTCGAGTGCTGTGACTGTAAGCACTGGTGTCTAGCTGTTTTTTTTAATTATTTTTTTTTACATTCATCACCTAGTACTTTCACGGCTAAATTGCGTAAGGCACGCGTTTTCTAGTTATCTTGTGACAACGGCGGTGCTAATTTCAAATGAACGAACAAAAATCCTCCTGCTTACAGATTTTAGCTCACAAAGTTCCTGTGACGCCGTGAGAAAGTATTGGGACTTACCCGGCGACCGCACACAGTGAAGAGAATTCCTCGGTAACAAGACTGGAACAGATCTGCAAGATACTCTTTTCATTTCATGAACTCACTGTTCCAATTCTCACATGGCAGTGGCAATTTACAGGAGGAGCTGTTGGAACGGAGGTCAGGGTCGCTGCATTTGAGGGCCGCGAGGCAAATTTCACGACGCGCCATCGAGCGCCGTGCGTGAGCTGGCGACCTCAGGTCCCTGGGGTCCGACTTTTGAAACTGCCGTCGACATTTCGCCGCCAGCAGCTCGTCTTATCGTGGCTGATCTTCGCCCCGCAGGTAACGTAAGTCGAACGAATCGAAAGGAAAGTTGTCTGCCGAGTCTAAATAATAGACTTCTTTGTTGCTAATGGAAATGGTAGAAACTGAGAAAAAGGAAGCGAAAATATTTGAGGTCGTTAAAAGATGTTGCTAAATCATGAAGCACGGGCACATGCTTCCTACTCTGCTAAGCCACATCTAAATTAAATTCTGAAGGAAATATAGCCAAGTAGCTCATGAAATGTTAGCAATACTTTCGAAGCATATAGTACACTGTCTCCAATGGGTGTGATATTCATTCTCTAAAGTACACCGCTTTCACTTTAAAAGTCTAAAAGTTCCTCAACTTGCGTCTGTATATCTGCTCTCAAAAACTTCCTTTGGCGTAAAGATAAACTTTAAAGTCAAACTGACCACACACCCGACTGGGCAACGCACACGCACTGGCTCGTGCTGCAGATATATGCCCGCTGGACAGAAAGGAGTACACGGTTGCAGTCAGTCACAGCTCCTCAGGGTAATGACGACAAGGACAGAAGGTTCCTATGCTACAGCCTACCATCCTCTGGCAATTTCCTTCCCTGGTCAGGGTTACCATCCCCGCAACAGCGTTCAGATACAGAAAGCTGACTCAGCAAGCCAAGCCGGCAAGAAGTGACCAGCCTGGTTGGTAGGCCCGGACCTGCGAGGTTGAGAGCCAATGTCCTCCAGCTCCTCGCTACGGCGGGGAGCTGTAGAGCGAATTGTCGGTGGAGAAGACCATCTGGCTCCGTCAATAACTTTTAAAGCCAAATATTTGTTAATTGCAAGAAACGTCAGATTTCACTAATAATCAATAAATTTACAACAAAAGTGTAGCGAAGAATATGACATAATGCCATAGCTTACTTCATTTGTTATAAGCTAAAAGTTGTACATGTCATACAATAACTTATTATTTACGGTATTAGGCAGAAAACTTCAGCTATATAAAAAAATATTGTTGCTAGTGAGAAAAGAGCGTAAATAGTCCCTTAACCAGCGCATGCTCTGATTTTTTTGTATTAAACGTCTTATCACCGAAACAAAAAATCCAAGCTGATCTCGAGAATGTCTTACTGCTAGAAAAAACTATCGTTCGCTACCGGGTTGTCAGTTGAAACATTTAAATTATCACTGTTGAATGTCGCACCTTGGTGAGACAGTCGGGTTAGCCTCTGCTACAAGAAGCATTGCCTTATTTAGCTGCTCGAAGCATTAGCTGTTGCAAGCTGGAAAAAGAACGCCAGCGGTGGTCAGTGTTTAGCTCGAGCTCGCAGCAACGAAGGTCAAAACTGGAGGTCAAACTTTTGACTTTTGGAAGTCGAAGAACATAGCTGGAGTGCTTCATGATCGCTGCTGTGCTCTAACGTCGACGCAAGCACCACCAAATACTGCCGTAGTAACACTACCATTCGCGGCTGAGCAACTTTCCCTCGCGTTCAGGAGAAGCGTTCATGACATTGCGATGCGCGTGGGGGGGGGGGGGGGAGGAGGAGGAGGAGGAAGGTTGCAACAGAACTCGCCTGTGTTGCGCAGCAGCGCTGCTGATGTGTCGTCGAACAGCTCGCTTCCATCGAGATAAAGTGCGTTATCATTAAATTATTAAACCATACAATTTAAAGATTATCTGCAGGGTGAAATGGCAAAGATGGCACAGAGCTTGGCAAAAGCAAAACACGAAGAGAAAAGAGATAATAAAAATATTGCAGAAGCCAAAGGATTCTGTAGTGAGAACAATGAGGGCGATAACGTCACTTGGCATTAGTTTTCCTATTGACGCTAAAAAAGTATCCATCCGCTTTAGTCCTTCTGGACATGAACATTGGGTCTGTGCAAGCAACACTTGTACATACTATCATAATCTGAAAGGCAGTTACCGGTAGCGCTATCATCGTTCGAGACGATTTGTGTGCGTGTTTGTGTACGCAGATCGTGTGCGTGTGAGCGGCGTTCAAGTTGGTGCGCCGCGCTGCTCGCTGTATCGCTGATTAAGTTAGGTTAGGCTAGGTAAGGTTAGGTTAGGTAAGGTTAGGTTAGGTTAGGTTACGTTAGGCAAAGTTAGGTAAGGTTAGAAAGGTTAGGTTGGGTTAGGTAATTGTAGGTTAGGTTAGAAGGTTAGGTAAGTAGGTTAGGTTAGGTTAGGTTAGGTTAGATAAGGGTAGGTTAGGATAAGCTATGTTAAGGTAGCCTAGGTAGTGTTAATTATAGTGATGGAGCGCGCAGGAAAGCTGACGTGAACGCAAAATCGTCGTGAACGACGATAGTGCTTACCGGTATCAGCAATGTACATACATCGGTGTTTACACAGATGTGACCTCTTGTGCGCCAGTTTCATGAGCTTTTTTTTCGGCATCAACCACGCCACGAGTTTTGAGCATAGAAGCTGTGCCAGAAAAGAAAATCTAACTCTCTCAATGATACTCGTGTAGTCATACAGAGCAAACTATCACCATGTGAATCTAGCGCCCAAGATAGACAGACAAAAGCAATTAAAAGTAAAGCAAAAATTTAAATACCCGCAACAGGGTTAGTAATTACCGGCAGGTTACTGCATATATTCTTAATCTCATATAATATTTATCTTAGTGCTAGTTGTCGGCTATTTCACGGACGCCTCAACGGCCGAGAACGAAATTTTTCTCCTACATTAATGATTACTGAAGCCGCGTCCACTGAACTCGATAAATTAGACATTAATTGGAACGCAAGTGCAAAGATATAGGCAGCTATCCTTGCAGTTCTCCTACAAGATATCGCAATCATTCTAACAATAGTTTAGAAATGGCACTATAATAGCACTAAATCAGTGGATACAAAATAGGGCTATATTTTATGTTTTAAGAAGATATAAGCTATCGTAG
>LQNS02000224.1:1542208-1559612 GCA_001587735.2 Parhyale hawaiensis
TTGTGGCATCTAATTAATCCGTTGTGATGAATTTCCGGGTCTGTTCTATGACGTCATTCACAGCTCCAACAATATCTTCTTCTCAAATGAAGACGAGGGAAATAACTATAGAGGACCGTTATTTGGGCGGTTTTTAGACTGAGTTATTCATAGACTTGCAAGAAAGCTGGCGAAGGGAAAACGAAATACATTAATTAGGATAGAGGACGAGGAGGGAAAGGGGAGAGGGGTTGGGGGAGGTTGGCATTGGAGACGAATGTGGCTTTGCTTTACGAGCATCGTCAACTTTCATGCAAGAAAAAAAAAGTTGAAGCGTTTTTACCCATATATGACTATTGCTATCAGTATTACTGTCCTCGCAAATATAAACTTATTCTTCTGCAACGAAGAAAATGGCATATGACTGATGAAAAGAGGAATAATATCCCACGATAGCAGTTCTGGAATATTTAACAGGTCGATCCATACCAGTACTGCTGGTCGGAAAGTTGGAGACCAAAAAGTATGAAATGTTTCTCAGCAGCTTTTCCGGCTGAAAAAATGAAAACCTTAATTATTCTTAATTTATTCAAAGAAGGCAAGCAGGCAATTACTCGAATTTCATTTGAAGTTGTTCCAGTAGGGAGAAATACCTAACATAGCATAGAATATCAATAAATTATATGAAATAGGAACATAGGTTTTTGCAAAACTAGGTAGAGAAATCACCATATGAGCTTTAGGTGCTGTGCAGGATCTATGCCCAGACTACCAACAAAAACATGCAACAAACTACAACGCCTCGTGGCTTAAGACCATCACCCGCGGTGGGAGCAAATTTCATCGCTGTCCTTTTTGTTGGCCAGCAAATTCTAGTTTTTTGGCATGGGTCACATCTAGGTGAACCCACCAGACTCTCTGCAAAAAACTTCTGAAGATTGTTCAACTCCTTCTACCACTTTTTGGATGGACAGGCAAATATAAAAACACATATACAAATATAATTAAATTCAGATAAATCTATATGCTTAAATCTTCAACGAAAACATTATCATCTCATTCACTTCGTTCCCGGGTGATAAACAATCAATGGTTCGAATGAGTACAGAAGCTCTGTTTCAAGGGACGAAACGCCCACGATACTTTTTTTTTTAATTTTGTTAACAAACCCAGGAACACGCAGACGTTATGTGAAAGTCCAAGATTTTGGAAAATCCAAGCACTGGCAGCCATAGCTCGGCCCGTGGAAGTGGCCCACGGCTGCAAGAACGGATATCACACACAGTTGCGTATAACTCCCCAAAAGAAGAGGTTTGTGTAAAATACTTCGGCAGCGGGACATTGGCATTTAACAAGTTGCCCGCGGGCCAGTCAAGTGGCACATCCATGACCTAGACACTGCCACTGATATTACAAAATCGGTAGCGTCTAAATGCCGCTTACATTCAGATATGCTGCTGCTCCTTGAAATATTAAAACTTCGCTTTCAAATTAAAATAAAATGTAGTAAGGCAGTTTCATAGCTTAGCTAGCTATGAAATTGTTACAAATTAGCTATTCAAAATTCAATGCTATGCAATATACTACAAAGCTGCAAGGACTAAATTTTCGAGGCAGTCTTTCGTTAGGCTGCGGATTGTGTTGAATGACATTTTGCGGTTACCAGTCGGTGTTCTGAGATTCACAGAGAGTAGTGTTATGTTCACCGTTTATGAAGCAAATTTCTTAAATGTTCTAGACTATTAACGGTGCTCAGATAGGCTGCTAGTATGGCGATGTAAGCGGTCCTTACTGTCAAAGTTCGTGGTTGCAGCAGCTAAGGTTCGGTCAGTATTGTGCATATTGGCGAAAACATGCACTGTTGGAATGACCTTCAGTCGTTCTGTTTGTTACGTACCTTCCAACCAGTTTTTTCATTACTCCTCCTGATGTTTTCTTGTTAGTGTTCTTTGCTCGCAGGTATCAGCTGATTGCGTTAACTTTGCCTTCCTGCTGTGTCTTCTCTTCTGTAGCCTCTTGGGCACAATGGTATAAGGTTATCGTCTCTAAGCTTTAGCTTGTGCGAAACTAGTTTTGTAAAGACAACTGAGTTCTTATTAAAGAGTCTATCATTTGTTGCATAATATCTCTCGGACTTCTTGCAAGCAGTCTCACATATCAGTTCCGGTTTCTCAAAAATTTTCCAAAGAATTATAAAATTGATATCTGATTCGACGTTACCGTTAGATCGCGTAAACAATAGAGTTCCTGTTCATCGAGGAACAGCGCCGTTAGTCTGAAACGAGGAACATTAGAACAAAGGACTCACGCAGTTCCACAACAGTGCATAATTATCTTGGAAAATAGCAGCGTACAGGATTAGAACGAGAGATGCTCCGAAAAACTAACTGAGGCTACATAAGGTAACGCAAGGGGTTCCCCTTGGCAAGCTTTCATGTAAGAATATTGCCTGGAATAGCGGCATAGAGCCGCCAATGGCCAGGCGTCTACAGTGGTCTAAACGAGCCGAAGGTTGGACGGGAGCATCAGGGTCCAGTGCTAGGGCGTCCAACGTTATCGCAGTGTTTTTACCTTCCCAAACATGCCACTGAGCAGGACTTGTGAAGGAACTGAGGGAAATTTCCTGACTCAACCACAAGGACTTCGCAGGGTCGAGAACTTGATATATGAAGAACCTGTATTACCAAATAAATGGCCCCTAAATAAAAAAGAATAATTTCTTGCTAAGAATTGCACCACCACTGCTACTTAGAAATGGACTGGCCATATTTATTTAGTGGATGGAGATTGGACCCTCGATGCCACAAACATATGGACATTGTGTGACGCTTAAACTGGCCAAGATATTATTTCCAAGAAGTTAATAGTTGTTGTCCATGGCTTAGAAGAATCGATCCGAGGTATCTGAGTTGGAAATAGCGTCTTCCATATGTAATATGATCCAATATTTGGCACTTACGGTCGTTCTTGGATGACGACCATCGTAGTTGTATAGTAATTAGTTGCTAGTTGCTACAATATTTTATTTGGACCGCGGAGAATGCTGAGTATTTTCTGTACACCACTAGTAATATTCAGAGTCTGCTAGCGCCTACGTAATCGGGCAGAAGTACAATTTGATCGAGTTCTCAGTAAGGTGTCAGCAAAATACGTCCTTGCTATTGGTTGACGATCCTATCCTTATTGTTAGAAAAAGTGATCTGATCCTCTGTCTTGCATACTCACTGTGGAACGATACACACGAGACAAAACACGGCATAAATCCTTTACCAAATTGTCAAATTTTGAAAGTCACCGGCAGCGGGCAAGTTTCTAGTTCCAAAATGTAAAAGAGTGGCAGTATTTGTTTGCTGTTTCTTTAAAAGTAGTTAGTTCTTTGTATATCTTTCGCAGTCATCGAGGCTGAGGCATGGATTGGCACTGCAGAAGATCAGGCAATTAATAATTGATTAACATCAACAACTTAATAATCTTAGAGCGCATATAGTCTCGGTTTAATATTTTTTTTATGTGGACTTCCGAGTCCAGCAGACATGTAGCATTGCGTTGTAGCTTCCGAAGTCTTCCAGCTTCTGCCGGCCAAGATAAAAAAACCTACTACTCACCTACCAAGGCTTCTGCGTGCGAACGTGACTGGGGCACCGGGCCCCACAAAACCCATTCCATTTGTTAATATGCATCCTTTTTACAGTTGCTAAATACAAAGGCGACTATACTGGGCTTTAGTCCGGGGCTAGGGAGCGGCGGTGTGCCATTTCGGGACGCCGTGCAGTTCGCTGCAGCGCCCCAACTGTGGGAAATTTCCTGACCAGAACGTGACTGTCGCGCGGACTTTACAGTGCCGGCGTACCGCCGCCAGAGTCGAAGGACAAAAGTCAAAAGGCAAAGTGGACTCGCGGAAAAACTCGTCGTAACTCGTTGGCTTGGGAGGAGCTGCAAATGTACTCTTGCTGCCGCAGGATGTGCTGCTTCTCACTTTCAGCGATATTATGTGTTTGATGCGAGATCATCCAAGACCGCCACGAGGAGGCAGGACATTGCAGTACGTCCTTGGGTTTGCTTTTTGAAGTATTTGTATGCACCGCCATTGTATGTCTAGAGTTTTGCTTCAGGAGAAGACCTGAGTACTTATGATTGATTCTGTGGTATGTATTTTCATTATATAAATGTACTGTAATAATTACCATGAATAACCTGTATGAGGTTAAATTAAAAAAAAGAACTGTTATGAAGTAAAAGAGGTTACTAGAGACAAGATATGACTGACTTCACCCTCATAATTTTTTACTCTCTTATAATGAAACAAAGCAGAAAATGCAAAATCAACAGCAACTGCTCTAAAATTAATGCGTGTAGAAGAGTGTAGAAAAGCCTGTGTAAATGACATGAGCAAAGCATTGAAGTTCGACAGTATAGCTATGATGTTACAGGTTCGGTGTTGGGCGCAGACAGACTTACGTAAGTTGTATGCCCAAGTTCGTATTGCGCTGCTTGTTTTTAGAGCTGAACTTTGAGGTTCAGACTGCCTTGCATTTCACAGCATTGTTGGCAGTCTATTCTGACGGTAACACTTTTGCTTCTCTCTTACCAAAAAACAATAACTTTACGTTGCTCAGATGTAATTAATTTTTGGAGGTGGTTCGATCTGACGGCCTAAAACACGATCCAAAGGAGCGAAACCAACGATTTTAACCGAAGCTGAGGATATTTAAGCAAATGAGAATAGCTAATCTCGATAGAGCTGTCCCAGTTGATGACACTTAAGCTCCGGGGAACAGCCGCAACAGAGTTCGTCCAAAGGATATTCAATTTTTCAGTAAATTTCTTGACATTTTTAATGTTCAAAGAAAACACTGGCTTCTTAAATCTAGGTATAAGAGAAAGTATTCTTGCAATAATTTTAGATTTCCGAGGGTTAGGGAAAAAGCTCAGCAGGAACAAGAACTGTACAGTTTGCATCCTCTAAAATATTCCTATGCTAGCACGAGGTGCTTCGGATGCTGCCTGATGCTCACATTATCTCGTATAGAGAAGCAACGAATTGATAGTTAGCGATTTTGTTTTTAGTATTTTATTTTCTTTTGTCTCGATACAACATACCTGATATTATTATTATTTTCATTGTTACAATTATTACTACCATTATGCCAGAGCCTCAAGGGCCTGATTTAAAACCCAAAAGCAGAGGTTGGTTCCAGCAGTTGCTTGAATAAGATTTTTGCAGCGCGTTTCCCGAGTGCTTCGCCAAAACTCGAGTCTCAATGGCAGCAAACCAAGAAATGACGCAGTTTCCAGTCGCTATTTATGTTTTTTCCCCCTATTATTGAGTTTTTTCGTCAATTGATGGACTGCCAGTCTCATGAGAGAAGGAGAACATTTGTTTGGGGCGCAGCCCCCGGCGACGCTTTCAGTTTTCCATTCTGCTTTTAAATGCCTGCGTATTTCTGCTGAGTCATTCCACCCCAGCTCCTTCCATGTTGTGGTCCTCCTCACACTGAAATGCCTTCTTGAATATATGCGAGTATCCTGCATCCCTTCCGCCTTGTGTCGTGTTGTTTACAGCGGTGCTTCGTTACTCAAATTGATATTGTTCCTGGAGGAGGTTCATTCAGTGAAACTGTTAGAGTGTTGAAGTGAAGATATTTCAGGCTTTATCGGGTTACGAGACAGGCTTGATACTATGTACATAGATTAACAGTGGTGAGTCTCACGTCGGATGTTTTGAACAAGCTAATTCTCAATGAAATGGGTTATCCTTCTGAATCAAACCCATAATATTATTATAATACACCAGACTGTCGACGTGAGAACGGAGGAAACTCCATAAGGTTATTAACCACCACGTAACCAGCCCAGCAAAAGAAAAAAGAAAGAGGAAATAAAAGATCACAGAGTCACTCTGTTTACAAATTTCTTGAAGCTGCCAAAGCAGGCATTAACAAAGGCAGAACCTTTAAGGTTATTCCAAACATCTACATATGATGGAACAAACGAACGAGAATACTGGCTTGTACGACATTGCACCGGTTACAGAACAAACTCATGAAGAGCACTAATGCACCGGGTATGCTGCACCCGAGCAAATGGCTCCGGAAGTAAAACCTCCAGTGGATGACTACGGCAATTGTATATTTTATAGAGAAAGCAAACCCCACCAACTCTGCAATGATGCGCCAGATCACAAGGCACAACACTATCCAGTGTAAACGCACATCGACGAGCCACTCAGTCAAGCATACTCAGATGACAATCGTCAGCAAAACCCCAGACTAAGGAGCAGTATTCTAAAAGGAAGAGGACATAGCAACTAAAGCAGTGACGTATCAACTACCAAACCAAACACTTTGCAAGTACGTCGCATAAGCGCGATTTTCTGCAATGACCGTGAGGCAACTAAACGGATGTGGGCCTCAAACGTCAACTTAGGATCAAAACCGATACCTAAAATTGTCAGGTCATGGACCAAAGGAAGTGACACACCATTCAGTATGAGCGGGGAGACAGCAAGTCTCACTGTACGGTACCTAGACTCGAGCATAGTAGCATAGTTTTAGTCTTACCTGCCTTTAATCTCATCCCCCCACCTAGAACACCAGAGATGATCAATCACCTTCAAATCACACTGAATGGATTCTGAAACATCCCACCTATTACTAGGATTTGAAAAACAGCCAGGGCCCAAAACACTACCCTGAGGGACACCAGATAACACATAAAAAATTCACTTCTCTTCCCATTAACAATTACACATTGGCGTCTACCATACAAAAACTGACTAACAACCGCGAAAATTCAACCTTTAACACCCATAAATCTGAGCTTATGAAGTAACTAAAGGTGATTCACACGTTCACAAGTAGCACTGAAGTCAAGCTGTACCAACCTAGCTTCATGACCCCAATCATGTGTCAACTGCAACACGTGACAAATGTGAAGCAGAGCATCACAAATTTCAAAGCCCTTACGAAAACCATACTGTGCCAGAGGAAGGACACCCTGCTTCTCAAGAAAACGAACCAACCTCGACTCAACCAACCTTCGCAAAACATCAGACAAAACAGGTGTGATCGAGATGGGCCTATAATCCGAGGTCCGAAATGAAATACAGTCCTTCGGAACAAACGTTACATGAGCGATATACCAGCATTCCAGGAAAGAGCCGAGCCGTGACATCTGACGGAATACAGAAGCGAGCGGGACTGCAAGCTCACCAGCTATCATCCGAAGAAAGAGCGGAAACATGCCCGATGGATCAGGGTCGAGAAGAAAGCGGTGCACTTCAGATGATCTGAAAGCAAAACCGGAGAACCTTGGCTCATTGTCACACGATAAAGGAATGAGCCCCCGGCCCCGGCTTTGCTTCCCATCGAAGTAGTGCTACAAAAGGTCTGCCTTGGCAGTAGGGTCCACAACAAGGTCACCACCAGTACCAATTAAAGGAGGCACAGAAGAGCTCTCACCAAACACAACGCTCTTCAGTATGGTTAACCACCTATGTGCGCTAAAAGACGAAGCTAACAACTCCCAGGACGTCAGATTTTATTCTTCGTCTCAGCTTCCTCATATGTAGCCCTAGCCTCCGACCCTGAAGTTCTGTGAAACGCTGAAAGTCAACATCAGACCGCTATTGCACCAACGGGAATAAGCCTCCGCTTCAATTTAAGCGCCCTCCTACAGGCATCATCAAACCAGATTTCATCACCTGTCCTGACCTTTATGAAGCGGGAAGGGCCACAGGTACTCACTATATCAGAGAAAAACCGCTGAAAGGAGATGCAAAGTCAGGAGACTTCCTTACGGCGTCCCAAGGTAGCGCAAAGATGGCGCCAAAACAGCGTCCCAATTCATTCTGGACTTCAAAAATACCTCACGCTTGACAGTGACTCTGGGAATCCGCTGATGAACTTGCAGCGATGCAGAGAGGGCACCATGGTCCGGGGAACTAATGGAGACGACACTGACACTCCAACCAAATCAGAAACATCAGTCAGCAGGAGGGCAAGAACACTACCCATCAAATGGCTCTGTCCCTCAATCAACTGCTCACAATCAGAGGCAGTCACGAAAACGAAGGCTGCATGGCCATGGCAATCTGTCCTTCTAGAACAAACAATTCCACATGGTGACAATTAAAATCACCTATAAAAACAAATTCAGAAAGCGTATCCAATGACTGAATCCTAGCCATTGCATACAAAAGACAATCAAAAACCCTACAAACAGCAGATGGACTACGATACACTGAAAACAAACGAAAGTTCCTCGACGAGCCACACACACGAAGCACCATCAGCTTAGAACACGGACACTCATATTCTCTTGCTTAGGCACAACAACACCTTAACGCAAGCAGCCAGACCTCTAAATCCAGAGCGCGAGTCTCGCAACTACAATATTGGCCTTTAAAAATTCATGATTATCAATTCAGAAACATGACGATGGCGAGAGACGAGAATCTCTGAACACAGTACTAGATGATAATTAGAGGAGGCTACAGAGAGTTCAGCTATAATAGCATTGAGACCACGAACATTAGCACACAAGATGAAACTAGAACGAAAACTAGATCCATGAGGACCAGAGTTAACCTCCACATTAGATAGCAAAATATCAGGCACACAAAATATAGAAGAAAAGCAATCACTATCAGCGAGAGGGCAACATCATTCATTAAATACAAAATACGGTCACGATAGCTACGGAAGCGGCCAGCTATCAACGTGCCCCAGACCCTGCCTTCACCAGTACGGGCTTCGGCCGAAAAGAAGAAGAAGACAAGAGAAGGAAAAAATATCAGTTGGTATTCCCTGAGGGTAGAGAGGAGCAGACTGGGGAAGACCGAATACTTAGCTATGGCACTAGTCTGTTCATCTCCTCTCAGGGATGCCGTTGGACCAAAAGGTTTCATCTGCCCTTAGAGTGGCGTTTTCTACAACTCAGGGGATACCCAGAGCCCCATGCTGGTTCATACGAACAAAAAGGTACCCGGTGGCTAGACAATGGGGCGGCCTGATAACGTTTATTTGAATATAACTTGTGGATGATGACTGAGCCGAGAACATTTTAATGAAGATTAAGTTTTCTGTCTTAACTTTTATAGGCAACACCAGAACTACTGTTTGTCTGTTCTCATGATTCCGTAATGCCCACCAAGCAGTAATTTTTGACGTATTTACTACACTGTGTAAAATGAACGAATCACTTTGAGCTGTTACGATGGACTCCGGTGGTAGAATCTGATGATAAAAGTGGCTAAATTCTTACAATACCTAAACTAACGTCTTCCAGAATCTAACGAAGGGCCATAAACTGATAGTAACATCAATATCATAGCTGCGTCTGTGGTATATCGTATGTTCTGTAATATTTTTTGCTCGTTCCAGGACAGTGCCCTAGAAACCTGGATAAAACTTTTGAGAGCTGTACCTATACATGCACTTATAATGATTAACCCCTCACCATAATACTGGAATTAGTCAAAGTCCTGCTACACATCATTTTTACATGTTTGCAATGAACTTTAATAGTAACTAAAGCGCCATGTGGCGCAAGACCATCACCCACGGTGGAGCAAATTTCAACGCTGTCATTTTTGAGGGCCAAACTACTCTAGAATTTCAGCATTTTTCACATCTAGGTCAACCCACCAGACTCCCTGCAGAAACTTACTAACACTGCTAAACTCCTCCTTCCTCTCTTTGGGCGGACAGACAAGCAATCAAATGTACAAATATATATACTTAAATCTTCAACGAAAACAATATCATCGCTCCTCGCTTCGCTCGCGGGTGATAAATATAATTATTCGTCACACTAACTTAAGATTTTTTCTGGTAATTATGTCAAAAGTAATATAAATGTAGTGATAGGGGAGCACAGAAAAGTGAGATCGTTGCTCTCTTCTGCTCTCACTGAGAGAAAATTTGATGCACTTGAGTGCATCAAAATTACATGCATTTTGGTCCCAAAACCGAAACACGAAAGTGCATCATAAAGAGAAAATCCATCATGATGATGCATATAGGGTCCTCTGATGCACTTGGTTACGTTGATGCACTTATGCGTTTCGGTTTTGGGATAAAGCCGATGATGCACCTAGATGCATCAAAAACAGGTGAAATTGATGCTGCTGAAGAGACGAAATTTCGAATTACAATTGCGATCTGCGTGATAGTGAGCAACCACGTTTCGTTTTGCACGTGTTACGAAACTACAAAGCTTTTATTCACTTTCTTTTTGCGGAAATATGTTTTTCTGACTGAAGTATGTTCTTCTGTCTGCTGCGATGATACACCAAACTACGCCATGAAACACCTACGTGCATCCTGACGCTTCTCTATGAAACACCTACGTGCATCGAAACTTTTCTCAGTGCGGGCCACCAGTCAGTTTTCGAGAGTCTTATCTAACTAAGGCATTACGGAGGCTTGGTGTTTGGTTATAGACACGTTGCGAACCTCTGAGCTGTTTTGACTGAAGCTAATAACACGATCGTTTTGCTTGTTCACGACCGGATCTCGTGTCGTGAAGGTCTTGTCAGCAGGAGAATATAACAGTGTGATTCCTGTGGCTCAGTTAGCAGAAGTTTTTACAAGTACCGCCAGCTCTTTTCTCGTTCACTCTTGACCGTCCTGGAAGCTGAGTCAAATTTAGCCTGGGGTTATTTTCAGAGACTTTCCTAATAATCGATCTGTTGATAGTTCGGAGTTTGCCCGAACGAGGTAAATTCTTGAGGTTTTCACCTATCCTCGGTTTATTGGCTGCTCTGTTGACGGTCATCCGACTGATGGTTAGCAGATTGACGAAACCCGAATTTATGTGGCGCACTTAGAGGAGAGCACATATCTCCATTATTTTTGCTTCAACTGTTACGCGCATATAGCTTACTACTGCATATTTACTGCCAATCATAATTACCTGAAGTGGGTAAATTTCAAGCTAGTTTTACAGAGAATTATTTTTTCTGTTTCAAATCAATCAAAAAATGTAAAATATGAACTGGATTTTTGCAATTACCAATATACATACAAATTGCTAATATTGGGCCTGAAATTAGGTCTATTTTATACTTACTTCTTAAAAATGTAAAATTGTGTAAGGGCAGACACTACGGACCTTTATAAACTTAAATGGCCGTTATCCTCGCTATTGCAGGACATACGGCTGGCACTGAGAGGCATTATATATTTCAGCAGAAGTCTATCACTTTTATCCAACAAACCTCGAGATATTTAATGTAATTACTTTACAGTGTCGATATTGCTTAGGAGAACATACACGTGCGTGAGTTCGGCCCAATTTCTGTGGTGCATGGCACGAGCTGCGACCTTGAAATCAAGTATCATAAACTACGTATCCAGTGTACCTCACCGGCGGATGCCCACCCGGTCTATTGACACTGAGAACTTTTATACACAGACTGCGCCATCATCCAACTTACAAAAGAGCTTCAAGGCTGCATGCCAACTACCAACTGTTATGTCTTGTAAAACCGACTGCGCTACTGCAAGCGACAGAGGATCGCACCTCCAGTTTCCATATCATACCGCATGCTGGCCATCCGAGCCTCGTCTGATCACCGGTAAATATAATTTTAATTCCTGAAGGAAGCTCTTATTCTAGTGCCTGCAATATTAAGCATTTTCATTACCTTCGCGTCTTTATAAATGCTGCAAGGCTCTCTTGCTACGCCAGCCCAACTACAACAGCTACTATTTCCAAACTCTCGATCGATATTTAGTAGTCGATTTAAAGTATACAGACGGAACCCTTCGCAAATTGCCTAAAGCTCCGTAACTAGTCTATATAGTCTCCAGCAGAAGTAAATCAGGATGGGTGGCGGTGGACCAGCTCAGACAGCGCCGTGTTCAAATTGAAAGTTTTATTTGACAATCCAGTGAGCTTTCTATCCTTCAATGTTTTCCTACCTGGAACTCATGGATATTGCTTGTAAGCCTAAGGAATCAGTAGCATTAGTGTGATAGATGACATACTTATTTTAATCTCCTTTTTCCTGCTGCTCGAGAGGCACGAAAATAAATATAATAGACGAACATTGTCATAAAAAGTATTAGGGAAGGCGGCAAGAAGCGAGATAAAAATTCAGTGATGCTTTGTACTGTACCCAAATTTACTTACAGTACGGCATTTCATATTTATTGGCGAAAAAACCTCTTGTTCACCTATGAAAGCTCTTGCATGTGCATCATAAATTCTCAGTTTTGAAGAGGTCTACCTTTTTATGATACATATTGTAGAGTACAAGGTATGTGGGCTGAGTGACGATGGCATGTACGGTTAGCGAATATAAAAATAAGTTTGAATCTTTCCTGAATTTAAAGTATCATACTTGGCAAACAAGTACATTTCCCTAGGGTGATGGTGAGGCAATCTTTGCACAAATTGTCGATAATTTTTTTAATTATACTTTTCCATGGAAAACATGCTTGTGGAAAGTATTTCAAGTAAAATTCCAATCATAATAGTATTAGAATCTAAAAACTTTCACTCACTTGCAGAAATAATTAAACTTCTTTATTCAGTTCAAGGAAGGCAATGAAATTAATCATGTATTAAAATGAAATAAATAATATGAAATAGTACATATGGAAATATCATATAAACTATAGTAAATCACAGTTGGTGTTTGTTCACTCAACCAACTTGCTTCCGTCTAAGAAAATTTCACATTTTATCAGATGTCAACGAATAGAAGAACCAAACAGAAAAAGGTTACTGAACACGGTTTCTCTCAAGATATATCCCGCACCTTATTTCAATTTAGAGCATACGAAAACGTCAGCAATGCCCAATAATATGATTATTGAAGAAAAATAGCTTCGAGATCAATTCGTCATGTACTACGTTTTGAAACATCCAGCAATTATTTTTGCATTAAGGGAAGTGCCTAGTCTCAAGTTTTGAGTTTGCACTACCCGATATAAAAAACTATACATTTACTAGTGGCCCGTGACGTCATTATAAATGACGGCAAAAAATTAACACTTCACCAAAACCCCCACCGTCTTTTGGGCTTCCTCATTTTTCCCCTATCTAATACTGAAGAAAAAGATTCCAAGGTACCCAACTTTTTTTNGCACGAGCTGCGACCTTGAAATCAAGTATCACAAACTACGTATCCAGTGTACCTCACCGGCGGATGCCCACCCGGTCTATTGACACTGAGAACTTTTATACACAGACTGCGCCATCATCCAACTTACAAAAGAGCTTCAAGGCTGCATACCAACTACCAACTGTTATGTCTTGTAAAACCGACTGCGCTACTGCAGGCGACAGAGGATCGCCCGTGAACCTCGAGTTTCCATATCATACCGCATGCTGGCCATCCGAGCCGCATCAGATCACCGGTAAATATAATTTTAATTCCTGAAGGAAGCTCTTATTCTAGTGCCTGCAATATTAAGCATTTTCATTACCTTCGCGTCTTTATAAATACTGCAAGGCTCTCTTGCTACTCCAGCCCTACTACAACAACTACTATTTCCAAACTCTCGATCGATATTTAGTAGTCGATTTAAAGTATACAGATGGAACCCTTCGCAAATTGCCTAAAGCGCCGCAACTAGTCCATATAGTCTCCAGCAGAAGTAAATCAGGATGGGTGGCGGTGGACTAGCTCAGACAGCGCCGTGTTCAAATTGAAAGTTTTATTTGACAATCCACTGAGCTTTCTATCCTTCCATGTTTTTCTACCTGGAACTCATGGATATTGCTTGTAAGCCTAAGGAATCCGTAGGATTAGTGTGATAGATGACGTACTTATCTTAATCTCCTTTTTCCTGCTGCTCGAGGGGCACGAAAATGAATATAATAGACGAACATTATCATAAAAAGTATTACGGAAGGCGGCTAGAAGCGAGATAAAAATTCAGCCGATGCTTTGTACTGTACCCAAATTTATTTACAGTACGGCACTTCATATTTATTGGCGAAAAAACCTCTTGTTCACCTATGAAAGCTCTTGCATGTGCATCATAAATTCTCAGTTCTGAAGAGGTCTACCTTTTTATGATACATATTGTAGAGTACAAGGTATGTGGGCAGAGTGTAGATGGCATGTACGGTTAGCGAATATAAAGATAAGTTTGAATCTTTCCTGAATTAAAGTATCATGCTTGGCAAACAAGTACAGTTCCCTAGGGTGATGGTGAGGCAATCTCTTCACAAATTGTCAACAATTTTTTAAATACACTGTTCCATGGAAAACATGTTTGTGGAAACTATTTCATGTAAAATTCCAATCATAATAGTATTAGAATCTAAAAACTTTCACTCACTTGGAGAAATAATTAAACTTCTTTATTCAGTTCATGGAAGACAACGAAAGTAATCAAGTATTAAAATGAAATAAAAAATATGAATATAGTACATATGGAAATATCATCTACTCTATAGTAAATCACAGTTTGTGTTTGTTCACTCAACCAACTTGCTTCCGACTAAGAAAATTTCAAATTTTGTCAGATGTCTACGAATAGAAGAACCAAACAGAAAAAGGTTACTGAACACGGGTTCTCTCAAGATATATCCCGCACTTTATTTCAATTTCGGGTATACGAAAACGTCAGCAATGCCAAATAATATGATTATTGATGAAAAATAGCTTCGAGATCAATACGTCATGTACTACGTTTTGAAACACCCAGCAATTATTTTTGCATTAAGGGAAGTGCCTAGTCTCAAGTTTTGGGATTGAATTACCCGATGTAAAAACTATACATTTATATATAATTATTTCACGGTCAGGCACAGTCGCACCTCACGTTCCAGGAAGTTGAGAGCTGCTAGCAACTCACAAAATCTGTCATAAGCCCAGCATGTGTTTTCATGAGTTGTTGCTCTAATCATTGATATATACAGGAGCCCGAACTGTGTCACTGACCAATCAAGGGAAGAATTTAACACAGATCACGCATCAACTGCGGATGACCAGCGGCACTGTCAGTGATATTTGCTACAGCTGTCAGGTGCCACAGTGACAAGGACAAGGGTAAGTAGCAAGCTTGCGAACAAGTGCTGCAGAATGCCCAATGGGGGCCTCCAGACGGAAGGGGAAGGCGGCATTGCCACATCATTTAACTCAAGTTCCAAAATTTTGCAAGCACTTCATGAAAGTTTAAAGAATATGTAAGGAGGAAATAGCAGTACTGAACTGAATGTACCGCATTCAAAGGTCAGGAAAATTGGGGAAAATTAGCACGTAAACTAGTACTAAAAAAAATATTAAATTTTTTGCTTCACAGCTTTCATTTTTTTTAAACAATAGCTAAAGAAAATGGGTGGAAGTTGAGTAGGAATCATAATAAGAAATAAGGACTGTACACGAAATATTTCTTCGTTACGTAATAAATGTGAATAGTTAGAAGCTCTCTCGGCAGTTCTGTAAAATTCTCAGGGAGGTCAGAGGCTTGGACAAGAATATTAAAAGGGAATTCATGGTAGGACAGTCTTCCATCAGGTGAGAAGAAACAACAACAGTTTATAGGGCAAAAGGATCTGCCAGCTGAGAAGTTCCAGATTACTGTGACTGTGACGGCAATAATAGAGGCTGCGAACTGTGAAAGGAACAAAATTTCAATGGAAAAGCAGTTTCGTTTAGAGCAAAGCTTGATAATATTTTAAGTAATTAAAAATTAAATTGCGGGTCACCTGCGCAAGTTATTTTACGTTATTGGTCTGCAGAAAATACTCTTAGTTAATTATACTAAACCAAATACATTAAACGCTTGAAGCATTTTATAAATTTGTATTTCAAAATAACTTAACGAGTAGTCAATCTGATCGTATGCTTCTTATTACAGGTACAGAACTCGCTAGCTGATGCTATCCTATAACGTAAGAAATACATGTAGTTTTGAAGATTTCATTTCCTAGTGCTATATAATACGACTTAGTTTTTCGCTCTAATTTTAGCCCTAGAAATGAATTATTTGTGGCGGGGGCACTTAATACTTTAACTAAAGGGTTCCCTGTTCGTAAGGTCTTATAGTACGACAATGATTTTTCCCCTCAACGAACGGTGCTTGCATTATGTGATCATATTAAGTAGTTGGTTGAAACTTCAAACGTTTGTGGCTCAACGAACTTTTGTTGTTTAATTTCTTCAGTTAATATCCAGAATTTGAAGTAGACATGAGATAATTGTACACTATGGGCGAATATAATTAATACTTGGCTCGCTGTGTGTTCGACATACGGTTCACAGTGTCACAGGAATACTGCCGCTTATGATTTGAAATTGCGGTCAAAGTGCTAAGATTTCAAGGATACACGTGCAAGGCGGCTGTTAAGGCATATTCGATTTGCGCACTTTGAACGATATATCGGGCGCATACGGCGTTAGCTCGTCTGGATCTCCAATTTTGAGCATATGAATTGTCAATTTAGATTTAGTTACACATGTTAATCGCAAGCCGATTAGGTCTCAAGGTGGTTGCTTTGCAAACTGTGCCTGAAATTTCATCCAAATTGGCGAATAGAACATTCTGGATCTAGTAATCGAAGGAGTTAAAGCTAATCCGTTCAGAATATCTCGACTGAGCTGGGCAAATCAGAGGCACCTGTAGTGATATATGGAGACTCTTTAGAAGACAGCTACTGCGATGCAGTACATGAAGTCAGTCTATAGATACCCAGCGATGTGTGGCAGTAACTCACGTGTAGCTTGTACAGCAATTAACTACCGTACTTTAGATGTGCTTCAGCTTGTTTCATTGATGACGTTTCGACCATATGTTGCAGGCAATGAAGGATTCTAGTCTCACGATATGATCATATTTTTGTAGCATATTATCTGAATAGCGTCTACTATAACAGCACCCATACTCCCAATATATTTCATGCATTGTTTATCGTTAATGAATATGTGACAGATATCAATCCTTACTGTGCTAAAGCAAAGAAAGACAAACGCTAACTAAGGCCTTCTTGTTTTATTTGCACACCAGTTTCGCTCAAGAAGTATATTGGGTGACCCAGGAATAATCAGGATAGTTACAGAATACCTAACTGCTATTCACAGCGTAGTTATATGTGAGCTCACGTGATGACCCAGTAGGCTGTGCTTGTCAGCGCACATGAGCTGTACGGCTGCAGGGAGCCTGGCAGGATGATCCAATGATAATTCATTGCACTGTCACCAAATACCATGAAGTCTTCATCTCTAATTTTAGTGGGTCACTCTTTGTGTACATTATATAAGAGATAGAATCTTTTTAATTTAGTTGATAGCCTCGCTAGACTGCGTTTTTTCTTTGCTTTGATATTGATTTGAGTGCAAAATACATAGGGGAAAGCGTTAAGCGATTCTCCCATTCAGCAACACATAGGACAGTCGACGTGCTTTTGATAAAAACAACTGCAAAATTCTTAGAGAATGCAGGCGATAATCAATTCATCTTTT
>LQNS02000224.1:1559631-1585407 GCA_001587735.2 Parhyale hawaiensis
GCAAAATACATAGGGGAAAGCGTTAAGCGATTCTCCCATTCAGCAACACATAGGACAGTCGACGTGCTTTTGATAAAAACAACTGCAAAATTCTTAGAGAATGCAGGCGATAATCAATTCATCTTTTTACGCAGCTCTCCAACTTCATTAATTGAAAGTCCAAAATTTGGAGCAATGTCTCTTCTGCATGTTAAATTTGAATTATAATTTATTTACAGTACAGTATAACGAGCAGATGCAAATTTTTCACATAAATGCTCTGATGGCAGGAAGTGTGAAGAGAAACGCAATGTATTCTAAAACTTGCTCTCGATACTGGCTAATTCTCCAATTCTCTTCAGTGGAAGCGCATCAATCGATATTCTAGGTTCAAAGCAAAATAAAAAAAACCTCAGCAAGATACCATAAATTGTAGGTATATGGAGTCGTGCACACCCTTAATTACGTGATGAATTCGCTACATTTAAAATTTCACTCACTAATATTTTCATGCTAACAGAAGTACACAACAATGACTTATGTAACTCCAGAAGTACAAAACTACAACATTTCGTGGCCCCATAAGTGCAAGGCAACAAAGACATCGAATATTTTTGAAAATACTTGTGCATAATTACCTCCGCCAAGGAGGTTATGACTTTGTCGTGTTTGTCTTTGTGTCTGTCACCAAGATAACTAAAAAAGTAATGGACGGATCGTGACGAAATTTACAGGGATTGTTCGGCTTGTTAATAGTAGCAGATGATTACTTTTTGCTGAAGACCTTTCAACCGTTTATATGTTTGCTTGTTAGCCTTTTTTTCTTAGTACCATAACTCAAAAAAGTAATGGACTGATTATTATGAAGCTTACATGAGCTTTAAGATATATCACGAAGAGTAAATGACCAAATTTTTGCGACGATCTCTTTGTTCGTCTGTCGCTATTTTTGATTTTATGCTTGTTAGCAAGATTAGTCAAAAAACTATGAACGGATATGTATGATACAGTTGCGAGCATAATTAAGAGACAAAAACAAAAAATTTCATATCTCAAAAACTGTAAAAGGTTCAACGCTGAAATTTTAACACAAAAGAGGTATTGCGATACCTAATAATATGTTAAGAATTTATTACGATCCGAAGGATAAGAAAAAAGTTATATACATTTAACTTATAATTATGAATTTAGGGTGAGCAGAATTAAGGGAAACTTTTCAAATATTGTAATTTAAATCTTTCAGTAGCCCCATTTTCTTGCATTTACGAAGAAGAAGAAGACTGCCTACGTCATATGTAAACATTGCAAGTACTGCAAGCATGGCTACCCGGGAAAAAGTTGATAAATCTTTACGCATGAAAATTGTTAATTTACACGAACAAAATCTCAGCATCAGGGCAATCGCAGAACAGGTAAATCGTTCAAAGAGTATTGTTGGAAGAATTGTGAAAGATTATGAAGATCTTGGACGTGTTTCGAGTGTTCGGAAACGTGGGNGCAAAATACATAGGGGAAAGCGTTAAGCGATTCTCCCATTCAGCAACACATAGGACAGTCGACGTGCTTTTGATAAAAACAACTGCAAAATTCTTAGAGAATGCAGGCGATAATCAATTCATCTTTTTTCACAGCGCTCTAACTTCATTAACTGAAAATCCGAAGTTTGGAGCAATGTCTCTTCTACGTGCTAAATTTGAATTATAATTTATTTACAGTACAGTACAACGAGCAGATGCAAATTTTTCACACAAATGCTTTGATGGCAGGAAGTGTGAAGAGAAACGCTATGTATTCTAAAACTTGCTCTCGATACTGGCTAATTCTCCAATTCTCTTCAGTGGAAGCGCATCAATCGATATTCTAGGTTCAAAGCAAAATAAAAAAACCTCAGCAAGACACCATAAATTGTAGGTATATGGAGTCGTGCACACCCTTACGTGATGAATTCGTTACATTTAAAATTTCACTCACTAATATTTTCGTGCTAACAGAAGTACACAACTCCAGAAGTACAAAACTACAACATTTCGTGGCCCCATAAGTGCAAGGCAACAAAGACATCGAATATCTTTGAAAATACTGGTGCATAATTACCTCCGCCAAGGAGGTTATGATTTTGTCGTGTTTGTCTTTCTGTCTGTTGGCTTTTGTCTGTCACCAAGATAACTAAAAAAAGCAATGGACGGATCGTGACGAAATTTACAGGGATTGTTCGGCTCGTTAATAGTAGCAGATGATTACTTTTTGCTGAAGACCTTTCAACTGCTTATTTGTTTACTTGTTAGCCTTTTTTTTCTCAGTACCATAGCTCAAAAAAGTTATGGACTGATTATTATGAAGCTTACATGAGCTATTAGATATATCACGAAGAGTAAATGACCAAATTTTTGCGACGATACCTTTGCTCGTCTGTCACTATTTTTAATTTTATGCTTGTTAGCAAGATAACTAAAAAATTATATGAACGGATATGTATGATGTTTGCAAGAATTGTTAGTAATGCTGAAAAACATAAATGATTAAATTTAGGTGATGATCGGTTAGTTTGTCTGTGTGTTTGACTAATATTTGTTTGTTGGCAGCATAACTCAAAAAGTTATTAACGGATGTTCAACAAAATCACAGAAGTTGTTGTGTTATTACTGTCAAAAGGGACAAATGATTACACATTTTGATGTTGACACAAACGAAATTATAGTTTCAAAACCAATCTGAATTTCGTTGCCCTTGCCTTGCTTGGAGGAGGTATGCTCTCCCAGAGTGCTCTAATTTACTATGCGATTGAACGCTTCAGCAATCGGCGAAGCCCCCTGCTGGGCGGCCCATCCTACTAATGCAATGAAAAAATTTTATTCAAATCAATATAATCTGAAAACTTCAGAAGTTAATTCTTTATTACCTGCTTTACATAAGTTACGTAATTACTACAGACGGCTACCAGAATTCCAAAGACCGCTTCTTAAAAAGTGTTTATATAAGAAGAGCGTGTACACAGCGACCTCTGCTATCGGAATATATGGTCAGAGCTGCAGCTCGCTGCAACCGAACCTGCAGGCATTCTTGACTGAGACTCAGTGTGAATAAAAATAGTGACCTCTATATGAGAACAAGGTGAGAAACGGCGCAATTACTACTACTGTAGATTACGGTTGCTGCAAATCAATGAGCGTATGTGGTTGTGGCTAATGCAGCAGACAATGAGTATGTATTTCGAAAAAGAAAAGTAGTAAAGTATTTCCTGTGTATGAAGTATACAAAAAAGATAATGCAGAATAATGTATGATAACCAAACTCGTTACAAATCTCGCTCATCTACAGCCATGCGGAGCATAAACGTGAGTCTTTTGCTGTAACGCCACTAAATTTTAAACATAGTTATTATTATACCGGCATGACTCTTGTAAAAAAAAAAATAGTGCCTATTATCATCATCATTATTAAAACTTACCGCTTGGGCCATTACGGACAGCCCGAAATGTTCGAAGGAAAATCCGCCAGAAAGCCATTAAGAACTGACTCGAACGCATACAGGCCGACACGACCGAAAGCCGACCCCGGCAATGAATTTCAGACCGAAACGCACCAGGGCAGAAAACACCGACTGAATTGGCGATTTTGGCACCTAACGGCCTCTAATGTATGGGAGTGCTCATCAGCCACAGCACTTGCATTTCTCCCTAATACCTTGAGGTTTAGGACAGAAGAAGACAGTCAATGTCTTTCTTCATTGTCTTAGAACTTAAAGATATACAGAGGCCAGCCATACCTCATCTATGGAACAGATTCACCAAATCACTCTCAGCACAGAAAGTGCTGACTGAGCCAACAAGCCAGTCCAGCAGACGCACGTGTCTGTCAGCAGCCGACGCCCAGACTGGTGCGCAATACTCCAACACCGACAGCAAGAGAACATAAAAAGCATCTGCGGACTACATCTTTGTAGCCATACACAAAATTTACTTTACGCAAGAGCTAAATCTTACTCGAAGCCCTTGCCTCGAGAGGCCTAATATGCGCCTCAAATGTAAGCTTCTCATTAGACCCAGCACCAAAATTTTCCAGGGAGCTAGATCCCAGAAGTGAAGTGTCATCTATCTTCAGAGGCGGAGGCCGGGTAAAAGTGACCGAGACCGACTGATAATCATAGTTTTAGTTCTGCCGGAATTTAGCTTTAAACTTCAGGGGAACATAATGTACTAATGCGCGACAGGTTCTTATTTAGATACTGCGAGATAACATTACGCATGATAGGGGTTAGTATCACTGCTATCAAAGTGGAATCATCAGTTCAGTTGATCATCGTGTTCCCCAGCGAAGACAGCACGTCACAAAGAGCTGCTTGCCAAGTACGCTACCCTGATGGATGTGCGACACCATCGCGATTTAGGCACTCTAAAAACAGTCAAAAGACACTCTCTGCTTTAGCTCTGATACAAAATCACGAACGCTTGACAGAAGATTACCACCCACACCAACCGACGACAGCTTGTACAGTAGACCCCTTTGGTTGACTTTGTCGAACACCGCAATTAAGTCCAATTGTACAAGGACAAGGCGTGCTTCAGAACGATGGTCCAGCACAAACTGTAGGTTGTTTGACTTAGACAACAATGCGTCACAACAACGCACACCCGCTTTGTACTCAAACTGACCGGGCAGGCAACTGTCCAGCAGCTGCAGTAAATCAGCTTAACTTACGAGCCACGAATTTCTTAAACACCTTCGATGAAATGGACGTTAGGGTAGTAGGTCGGTAATTGGTGACATTTGGCAACACTGGGCCTCTAGGAATGGGCGTAATGTTCTCAGTACGTCAACAACGGGGAAAATTTCCCAACTGTATCAGGCGCCGAAAGATCACTCTTAACGTAGGGGAAAAAGCCCCGGCTAGTTTCTTTTAAACTAGAGGAAGTATGCAGACCGAGTTCACACCACCGTATGGATCAAGGTCGTCAAGAAGCCCTCTGATAGCGCTAGGTTGGAATGCAAAAAAGGTCAAACAGGGTTCGGGGTGACATCCATGAGGTAATAGTGACACATCTCTGCTCTGCTTTCCATCAAAGTGAGCCGAGATGAGCTCCGCCTTAGCCAGGGGCTCAGCAATCATATCTCCCCCAGTGCCAACCAGGAGCGATAACGAGGGTTCAGCACCGAAGAATGAACCCTTCATCTCACTCCCCCAATGATCTGGATGGTCAGTACTCAGCAGGGACTTCCTGGGCATCAAACAGAAAACAACAGGAGCGGGTAGAACTGAAAAATTTTCATAGAATACGTATAGGAAAACAGCTGCATTTAAAAAAAAATAAAGTAGATATGTGATTCTCCTCAGGGTTCTATTTCAGTGTTCTGAACACGTATCGATCCTTATTCCTTTAGTACGACAGGGATCGATACGTATTCGTGCCACGGTGTGCCGGCGCGCACGGGGGACTCGGTAACTTAGTATTCCTGCGTGCAAGTGCCTCGATCACGGCCGCTCGACCCCTGTCACAAAAACGCTCGGCGTCACCTCGTATATAAGGCAAAGGAGCGGCGTAGGGCGTCAGTGGCTTGCAGTCCCTCTAAGTGTATAGTTCTTGCTCTGGATACGACGTTTGGGCACCCCCGGTCTTCTCTTTGTAAGATCCACGTCTGTCTACAACAGCAAATTAAAGTATATATTTCTCTAGGAAAGCGATCGTCAAGGGTTGTCATTATCGCTACTTAGGCATAAACTGCATGGAAGAAACACCTGCCGCGACTATATAAGTTGCATTAATATTGTCGCTAAGTCGTATGCAGTTATCAAACTTGCCGTTTGAGATGCAGTTCGGTAGTTTAAAAAAATTGACACTGTATAAGTACTGACGTCCATACAGTGAATAATCATACGTATTAAATCATTTGGTAATACTATTCTTCAAAACGAAGTGATTCAGCAATTCAATTGCCTTGAACAACCATACGTTATCTAGATCGCAGACAGCCGGTATAATTCATTAGTGGATTTTTAATAGTAATATATTCTTTTACAAATTAAGGTAGGATGCAGCTAAGCGAATTTTTTTTTATTAAGGATCGTTATTTTGACAAGTCATAAGTGCTCTGCAATTTAGGAATCTTGTCATAAAGTTGCTCAGATATTGCGGAATTGCATTACTACTATTTTGTTTCTTTTATCGTAATGTACAGCATGGTTCCGCACAAATTTCTGCTAACATTTCAGATCGGGAATCGTACATGTACGTAAGTTCTGCGTATTTAGAGAACATTCGTTATGAACTTCTGAAAAATCAGGTGTATCGTTTCCTAATTTAGAGAAATATTGTGCTTTTAGAGTGGAAGACGAATAACAGCAAAAATGCGGAGTCGTTTCGTTAAAAAGAGTAAAATCGAAAATAGACAAGTTCTTGGCTTCGCGCAGAAAAGATATCTAACTTAATTTACCGAATGGGTTAAGCAGATACGTTTGGGATTGAGAACCGAGAAAAAGTTCATTATACTTATAGCTCCATTGAAGTCTGCACACAGAGAACTCAAAACTTAATGTACCAAGTACCACAGCTTCAAGTAATTATAGATCGAGATATGAGTGTTATGTTTAGTTCGTGAAACTCTTATTATTTGTTCTCACAACCTTCTGTGTTTTGTGCATGCAGTATTGAAACTCAATCACAATTTAGCTCTCCATCTAGGGTGTTTTGTCTTTCAATGCAAGAGATTGAGCGATTTTACCATTACCCACAATGAATTTGCAACTAAGTTCGCTGGCGGCATTTTGCATAATTGTCATCGCCAATTATCATTATGAAAAAAGCAGCTAAGGAAATCGTTACTTTCTGCAACATATTCGCATTGAGAATTGTTGAAGCACATACAACGTACGAGCAGGATATTCTACCCTAACAATTGGATAATTAACATTGTTCAGTGCAAAGCTAGATTAAAGTGACTCGGGTAATGTTTGTATACGAAAAATAATATATGAATAATATAAAAAATCCATTTTTCTATAAAAAGAAAAGCTGAGCCATGAATTTCACTAGGAAACGAATACATACCTATATTCAGTTCGTTTTGTGTCTCTCTCAAATGATAAAAAATCTGGATTTATTGCATTTCGGAAGCGACTCCGTAACTCGAACGATCTACTATTCAGTTAATTGTTAAATAAAATAACTTCAGATGCAACAGAATCTTAGGAGTCGGTGTTCTCGAGCAATTCCGATAGTCTACTCGAACGGGCGTATGTGTCTGCACGTTACGCAGGTTAAGCGGTCAGATTCGGTAATCCAACCATCCGTTAGCCTAGTCGAGCTACATTTACATAGATGTGAGTTTTTTATGCAAAGCGTTTGCGTTAGAATTGGCATTCCTTCTTTCGACGATGATAAAAAAATTTGAATCATCAATGTAGTGTAAGCCATCACAATCGGGAGCTAAATTAATAAAAAATTGACGCTATTTAAGCTTGAGTATTTTATATAAGGAATCAAAAGGGAACATAATTTTCTAATTGCTATTTTGAAATAGCACAATGCCAATTAAGGTTTGCAATTTAACTGAAACATCGTCCACCAGCTAGTTCCAAATTATTATTCACTACAAGAATATTTATAATATAAATGAGCCGAGGGCTCGTTAATCCATTTTCACACACGCTCTTCTATCACGGACTTTTTTTTCATTTCCTGGGAAACAAGAAACATAAATAAATATCTAAAAAACTAAAAGTGAAGGTCTGCACATACAAAGGAGACATTTTCCACACCTTGACATTATCTTTAACGATGGCGGTACTGAATTAATTCTAATTCCGTCAGTAAAATGCATTAATGCTGCCTGCATGGTAACGTGAGGATAGAGTTGGTGCTTAAATAAATATCATCTCGTCTTTTTTATTTTTGCTGAAGCGGCTGTGAGGGCATTCGTTAGTTTGTTCAGAAATAAAGCCTTCATTCTTTTTTTTCTCTCTGCTGATATAACTGGCCATTATGGGCCATTCCGAAGATTACAGTGATGAGATGAGTCGCATACCAGTATGTAATTTGTATTACTGTTTTTGCATAAACACTGCTCCGCAGATAAAACTTCTCGTTAGTGAAGAGTACCTAGTTTGCAAAACATCACCACAACTGTTAACTGTGATTCATACATACGCTCCACTCGGTTTTGTAAGATGGGTATTTTCATAATACATCATTAACAATTTTAGATTAAATCGAATGTTTGGGAATTTTTGTGTAATACTACCTAAACTCAACGGAAAGTGTAATTTTTATATGGCTATACTCCTGCCTATTTAATGAAAATTGACCAAGACACTGAAATATGAAAAAATAAAATATTTATGAAGAAAGAATTCTGTTACACTAGTAAACAGTTTTACAGAAGCAACAGTTTGTTGAAGTTCGATGACTACAGTGAAGTCAACATTCACAGACACTACTAGCTAAGCCTGAGGCATGTGGTTGCATTTTGCAAGCAATTTCAGTGGGTAAGCATTTGTCTCAGAATGAAATCGTAGAAAGTTTTATGAATTTTTTGAAGCTCGAAATTGAAAAAAATAGCAAATGTTTATAATCTGTATAGTTTACAGTCTTATTTGCAAAATAACAGTAGTATAATAGTACCAATATATGCATACAACGACAGCACTTCTATATAGCACTGAATACTATTATAAAACTCATAATTAGCTACGTTACCAAAAGTGTAAACTTATTACTAATAATATTATTATGGAGCGCTTCTCTTATTAAAAAAAAATACAAGATACTTCTATATCTGTCACGGTGCGATATCGGTTAGCAGCTAGAGAAGTGAGGACTTGGGTTTACGGCCTCTGGCCATAGCGTGGGGTCGGGGCGCGACGGGCGTACCTATATATTTGTACGCACGCTGGTCGTCGGTGGTGCAGACAATCTCAAACTTCAGTCGGATCGGACGGTCACCACGACCGCACGACGCCAATCTAATGGCCGGCAGTAGAGTAGATTAGTGATGTTAATTGGTAGCGACTGTGGCTATAACCTCTGCTGATCGACTATCTTTGGGTCACAGAATTATGGGCTTGAAATTAGAACTTGGCTGCAGGATCGTGACAGGGCGAGCTGGTGTGGCAGATGATTGCTGCTGTGGAGTTCTTCGGAACGCACGGGACTTGTTCTGCAGCTGGCGTTCCTTAGATGAATATGAGGCACCGTTCCTGCAGTGTAGCACTATGAATGAAGGGGCTTTCTGGGACCTGATACCCAGATAACGTGACAAATGCTTATTTAGTACTGAACCAGTATGCAGAACAGACACTTTATGGACATTGGTTGCTAACGTTCAATCCGCCTGAGAGCTAAAATGGTTTGTGCCAACTTGCGTACGCCGTAATCGCGCCTTTGAATATTAGTGATATTGGAATCGTAGCACTGAATAAATCGCATGAATTGTTGCACCTCCACTATGCAAAAGTGCAACATAAATTTTTCTTTGTAGAAAAGTTTGATGGACGTAGTATAGTCTTAAACGATCTTGAGAAATGCTATGCTGCATAAAATATGATAGTTAGTTGGGAAATTTTATATTATTCTTGGGAGTACGCAGGACTTAAAAATTGAGGAATAGTTGTATGAAACTACAATGAATAAATTAAGAGCGAAGCAGTAGAAAAAGATGAACTTACTGGGAGATAGCAAATCCATTTACGTTTCGGGACGATATGGAACCATTTATATATAAATATTAGTAAAAGATACACCAGTAGCTACAAACCTTTGCAAAAGTTTGCAGCAGAATAGAAAACGTAGAAATGTACACAGCTGTGCAATAAAACGACTAATAGGAGAGCTCACGGAACTACAAAGCGACAGGAGACAGCTGCATCATACGGCTGCAAACATGCAGAACAAGAATACGCTGCAGTTAGATATTTTTTTGCCACCTCTTCGTCGAGCAGAGTGGTTATTAGCTAACATAAAGCAGTGATACAATGCACAGCGGAAGAAAGAGACCGGTGTATGGGTTATAATTATTATATCGTTTCAAGTGAGTTTTTCGCATTGTTTTCAGTAAACCGGCACTTTGCTCCGAAACAATTCCTCGTCTCTCATCATATGACAATTGACAATGAAATGACACGAATTCAATGTGACAAAATAAGACGCCTGGTATACTCATAAAGAGATATTCTTGACGAAGCGCATGGATTTACTGGTGTAACAAGCAATGGTTATAAATTTCATTATGTTGCTCACAGCAATCGTTGTGCTGATTAATATTTTGCACTGTAAAACAAAATAAAGAAGAGGAACAAGCGAGCGCGATGCCAGTCATTGGAAATAGTTCACTTGTAACTGATTACAAGAATTGAATGCCGGCTCCAAGACTTGATTTGCCATTTACTGTAGCAAATTGCTGTAGCAGGAAAAGCACAATTTGCCGTAGAAAGCTGCGGCAGTCGATTGGCAGAAATAACTTGGGCGGTTCGTTTTCTCTCTCAGCGCTACGAACGCGAGTGCTTGCAAAAAAGAGAATGGCGTGTTTTTCAACTTTTTCGGCAAAGAAACATGGCGCCTTCAAGGGATTATGCATACTTATATCTTGGTACAAAACGCTTCATATACGTTGGCAGTTATATTCCTTACAACTTCCATTACAACTTCAGATAATACGAAAAACTTACAAAATGTTTGAACACTCTAGGGGAATTCTGCTTATAGATCTATAATGGAACGTACATAGCTCTGTGATTCAGCAATCGACTTTGAAGGCAAGAGATGCTTTCAGTGGTGAATTGTCGGGTTGGTTTCTGTCCGTTACAGTTGGAAAGTTAACAATGATTGCGTAGTCTCGAGTTAGCCTGCTTCTGCAAGTTATAAAAGACTAAATATCATCCTTGGTACAAGGAAAAAAATTTTTAGCAAAGGTCTAGCACAACATATTTTGCTGGCTAGGCAGCGCTTGGTGTAATAAACGTTTACAAAATACAGAAAATTAACGAGTCCAGCAATATGCAGAACATGACATGGCCAACTCAGCACTTATGGCTCGTGGTGTTACTGAGTTCAAACACTTGCAAAAATTTGAGTTTCTTAGGAAAATGTACTAAAGAACAGCAGCCCAGAGTTTTAAATTAAATTCAAATATTCCGGAAAATGCAGCGCTTCTTCGGGAGATCTTGCAAAGAACGACACATACTGAAGCTCCAGCAGTGCATGCAGAGCTCTGATCGGGAGAAATAACGGAAACAATAACCGTTCTTTAGGCCATGGGGATAGGGAAAAAGCACGACTCAAATTAGGGGGTTTCTCTGACATTTTCCCTGCCTGGGGTCACGTTCCCCCCTCCCTTACCACTAGGGAGGGGTTCGGAGGATGGGGAGCAAAATAGTCATTTGGTGTCGTTGAGTTGGAGGTGAACGACACTGCAGACTGCCATTTCCTTGTCGCTGGAGTCGGCTTTGTTTAGAGCTTCATGATATTGTTATCCATACGTCAGTACTACATTACAGATATGTGCCGTGACAGCGCTTCATGATATTGTTTTCCATACGTCAGTACTACATTACAGATATGTGCCGTGACAGCGCACGGAAACGTTACTGAGTAGGAAACCTTTCAGAATGCTACCAGAAAATTAGTAGTTTCTCATTTACAGCAGTACTTTGTGATATACCAGTGACAGTTCGCAGTTCAATACGTGAAAACCTTCCCAATTAACCAACTTAAAGTTCTTGAATTACTGCTTGGAAATTCAGTACAAGTGCAAAAATATTTTTCGCATTTCAGTGCAAAATTTTTGATATTTCAAAGATAGCGCACATTGGTAAGCCATGAAACTCTGACGAATAATTTAGTTCATGGAACTTGACCGGCACCACGAAACAAAGTTCTCGATGAATATACAGATGGAAGACGACATGAAATTGAGGGTGCAATAGTGGTGACAGGTTTACTTCCAAAAGTGAGTAGTGTCAATAAAAATTTGGCACTGATTACGCTATTGTGTTAAGAATACTGTGTTGAAGATGATAATGCGAAAGCATGATCGAAAGTAAATGGAGCAGTGGTCGTTATAAGGCTCTCATACCTAGCTGTATCTGTTACCGATCGAGCTCACAATATCTGGGTATCGACTTCCAGCTAAAATGAACAGTAATCAGTAAAGTATTGATCCACAATACAGAAATGTAGACATTTATTCTGCTATAGAAATTTTATAGTTTGAAATTCTTATTTTATGAAGCGTTTATACTATTTTAAACGATGTGTATTTGCACAATACATATTTCTCACCTGAATAGATAGCTCGATCTCTCTGGCGCTTTCCTGTGCACTCATTTAATTTACTAGATGTAATCCGTAGACGTTACAAAGCATTATGCTATCTAATGCAAACATATTCTTTGTGTGACCTTCTTCCAAATACGTCAGTTATCAAAGCTTTCAAATAATAACGAGACATATTGCAATTTTTTTACCGAAATAACTGTGTAGTTGAGGTGGTAATCAGTCACAGTGTGGTACGCAATTGTGACAATAAGTCTGGGTAGTTACTGAGCAATTTTCCTCATCAAAATAAAGTATGTTGAACATTATCAACCTTAAATCTTTGCATTTCCGCCTTTATTTTGGAAAAAGTGCTGCAGAACGCTCAGTTATAACCAATTAGAACAGCCACGTAACTTTTTTGGTCCCATTAAGGTCAAGTTAATTCCGTACTTTTCGTGTTTGAAGGCTATCTGAAGGAGTGTTTAGTCATCGTAGCTTGCGCAACACAGCCATATTTAATTGTTTTTCTTCAGTGAGAGCTGACATGCAATCAGTGAGTGAATTAGCACACATCGCATACAACTTATTGTAACGCAGACCTGTCAGTAGATTTCTTTATAATATTGTAACCAACATTTTGATGTTTTCAGTGTGAGCCTCTCAGTTTCAGTGCTTATAATTAGTTCGTTCGCAATAAAAGAAGAAATAAAGATGCAACTGCGACCTTATCGAACTATATTGAGTTTGTATTAGGCTGCTGTTGTTATGGAGCAAGATACAATAGTATGCAATCTGTAAAAAAAATAGACCAATGTGCTTCTTTCATAGCTCGAGAGCGATAGCCGAGTCAAGGATGTGAACGTAGATATTATATATTTAAATTGTTCAGTCTTCTGAAGCGTTGGCGTGTTCACTGAATATACACCAAATTTCCAGTGAAGAATATTCTGTAAATGAACAATGAACTGGAGAGTTCTATGTAACTTCATATACCATTGTTTACCAATGGAGTTTGCAGTCACCCCTGAACTTAGCTAAAATATTCCACCACAGAAAACACGGCCGATGGCGAGTATGAGGGATCACTTGGACCTTACAGTATAAGCTCGATCACACAGATGTTCGGAGCCTTTGGATTTTCGTTAAGCTTCAACTGTACTGCCGCATTGGTATATTCGACGTCGAGATCGAAAACAGAAACAGGAAAAACGCAATGGAGAAGCACTGTCATGTTGTTATCCAAAGATTTTTGTTTTTTCATGAAATAATTTATTGATACGTATGCACTAGTGTACTCGCACTATAACCAAAATTCCTGATTTATTCTAAATCATATACTTTAAAGTGCTGTTTTCCTTTCATGCAAGAGGAACATTAAGTTTACCTATTCAGTTCACTGACACTGAAATTCATCGCGGCAGCGATGATGGATGCTTTGATGATGCTGATCTGTGGGTAACAAACATTACATCAACATTTCAAGTTGCGGTAAAAAACAAAAAGCTGCACAGTTGAGATGCTTAAGAGTCAATGGACCCTTATGAAATTATTTTCTGTTCACATTTTACACATCCATCAGCATGGCTGTTCAGATGATAAGGAAAGAAATTCACTTGAAAAACTTTGCCGAGTCTATGCATTCCGCTGCTGCGAAGATAGTTTACTTTACGGTAATTGACCTTTAAAGATTATGGCCGTTGGTAATGTATTCTACGTCGCCTTTCACCGCGCTAAGTGCTCAACAACAACAGTTTGGCTAATTACGGAATCATCTCACGCGCCTTACTTTTACCGCCTCGGATAAGAATTTCAGTGCGTGTATGCAATACCATGCGAGGCACAGTCCTTATAACGCTCTTGTATCGGAATGGTAAGGCTAAATATTACACTGCAAGGTTTACGGTGTGGACGGCAGTCACGGCTACGGGCCAACCGACATTTCGGCGAGCGTAGCGAACTTTCGTGGCAGGTTCGGCGTTGCTGCCGCAGGGCAATGCGCCCCCGAAGCGAGGCCGGGGGCTGCACGTCGAGGCCGACCTAACGTGCGAACGATCGAATGTCAGGCCAGCCGGNAGCGTAGCGAACTTTCGTGGCAGGTTCGGCGTTGCTGCCGCAGGGCAATGCGCCCCCGAAGCGAGGCCGGGGGCTGCACGTCGAGGCCGACCTAACGTGCGAACGATCGAATGTCAAGCCAGCCGGTTTGTCGCGGTAACGGCGAACCGTGGCCGGTTCGAAAAGATCAGCAGGTCACACCAGTTCCCTGGTCGGGACGCCGGGGACAAATTGCAAAAGATACGCGACGCGAAAGGAATTTTTAAATTGCAGGAATATAATGAGTTTTGTAGCTGTACCAGTGAATTGATAGCGCTGACTTATGGTGAAATTGCCTAGTAGAACCAGTACAGTGAATCGTATTAATGATAAGCAGCCGAAATGGGGGGGGGGGGGCATCGCTGAGACATAAATTCCCCCTCCGCCTCAATTCTTTATTTGCTATAGGCCATTAAAATAAGATTGGATGTGAATATCAGAAAACTTCCTTGTACGAAGTAACACTTTTTACTGAACTGGTGATAGTTTAGTGAAGAGTGTGTTTTTCATCTGCCAGTAAGTTGACAATATTACAGATATAAATTTTTACGTGTTCTACAGTAAAAAATGCTTGTCACTGAGATGACTTAGTTTGACCTTTCTACTAGGATAACCTGGCAGTTGAAAGTAGTTGAAATATGAGGTCATTTAAAGAGTAGAATGGTTTAAATATATGATATTGTTCTCTCCTGTTAGGTGTCGAACCATGAGTTTGCAGCTATAATATTATGTACTACTTTACTATTAATGTAGAGTAATTTGTGCAACTTCTGGTTCATGGGATATTAGCTCATCTCATTCTAACTTACATTGTATAAAATATCCTGAACATTAATTAAATGATATGCAAGTAGAAGCTAGCGCATATCTTAGGAGTTTGGGAGAAAAAATCGATGCAACTTCCGCATGAGGTTCTTTATTTCACGGGCAGAAACACAAAGAGCAGAGACGTAATGCGTAAGAAGCTGAGGCTGCAAACAAGAGGCTAGAGGTCCGAGTATGTCAACAGTGCCTGGAACTTCCGCTACGCATTATTGTCCTTCCGGAGCCTTCCTGTACCTAGAACTTACGCGGCAAATGGCCGTGGGTCTGTGTAGGTCTGCTGTAGGTTTATGCGTTGGTATTGACGTTTTGCAGCAGTAGACACAATCAACAGATTAAAAAAAAAAAAAAAAATGGGCTAAGGAGCACGGCTAAATTGGACAGATATTTGATCAACAGAAAAACTTTGTTAATTCGACCATCGAAATTAAATGATGCACTTGTCAAATTTTCCTCAGATTGTACTTTGAGCAAGGTTAATTACTGCATGACCTGAAAACGAAAATTACTACGCCAGATGTACAGCGAGTTAGATACATTTAGCTGCTCTACTTTACCTGTATAATATAAACGGTAATACATAATGCGTTGTGCTTACAGTTAGTGAATCAAATTGTCACGCAGTCGCATTATTCGTAAATTATCAGCAAGACCTTCAGAAGTGATCACTTGCACTTAGTAACTAGCCTGCAATGACAATCAACACAGCTCTTAGCCGATAGTTATGTTATTTCCATATGGTTATGAGGCAGAAGATAAACTTAGTTCTCTGTCGTTCGACGATCGATATGCGCTCGGACGCGTACGTGCTCGCGTTCTAACTCATGTCGATATAGAAAATTAAATTTCAGTCACGCAGTCGTAAATTTTGCCAGGACAACAAGTCTCTACTGAGAAAAGTTTGCTTATTAATGAATGCGCAAATACGCAGCATACGCCGCATCTACTCTTTTCCACCATAAAGCATGCTGAAGCTCCGGCCAGACGCTTTGTCAACAGCCCTGAAATCTTTCCCATCGCCCCACTGCCCTTCCTGGTCTTCGTTTGTGCACAACAAACACAAGCCTAAAACTACCAGCATACAGGCGGGTCGCGCTCCTGCAATGGAGCACGTAACGAATTTCCTTTTGTGGCGTCTTCCTGTCCGCACTGCAACGTTTCTTGGCTATTTCTCTCGGTAATTTCGCTCGCGAAAAGTCGCTCTGCACTCCAGTAACGCTTCCCACAACCTGCCGGCCCGAGCAAAGCAACAGGTGGCGAGCACGGAGCTATGGTCGGCGCCGTGGTTCTGGAGGGGCTCTGCAATTGGAATTTCAAGGCGGTTACGCTGCAGCCCGCCGCCCGAACCTCACGCTACTAATGGCTCTGCTCAAGATGGCCAAATGAGAAGTCTGAGTCGAAAAGAATACGAAAATATGCGAGACGTGGGCTTACATTGAGGCACCTCATTATTTAAGTGATTTATCTACTCAACTAACGCAAAAAAGGACCATAGTATTAAAAGTATGTCAGTCATGGTGGTATTCAAAATAGTAGGTAATAGATTTACGTTCTACGTTCTGCTAGATTATACTGGCTATTGCATTAGTGCGCACATCCTCGCAGCCTTGTACGGGAATTATTTCAAGTTTTTTGTATTTTTTTATGCAGCTCCGTTGCAGACCTTGGTCTAGGATGGCTGTAAAAGGAAAACAGGCGAGGATAGCAATTACAAACAAAAAATTAAGTTGAAGCGAAGAAACTATGCGGGTGCTACTGAGGCGGATTCTCGGTTGTAGGCCATGTTAGGCATGCGAAGTATGTCTTTTTAGCCAATTAGAGTCATACTTGTGTAGAAGAATAAAAAATTCTTTAGAGCGGAAACTGCACTAAGGCTTTAGTTTATGCAGATAAAAATTTCAAACGGTTATAAAGAGTTACAATAGTAAAAATATCTTCGTAAAGAAGATAATTTAGATTTTCGCAAGCAGACGCAGGCGATGGCTCTGTCACACAAAGCAGACTGGTGGTGGCTGCAGCTACTATCGTAAGATTAGCCTTAGTCTACCTGTACTTGATTGCCCACTCAAAATGCCAATAGATTCTATATATACGGCTGACAGATAAAACTCAGTAACATATTTTTGATGATTACAGGGACTTCAACTAAACAAGAAGGAACTGGTTCTTGCGTGGTGTTGCAAGGAATATTTGTATCAGCAAGATATATAAACTCATATTTATTGGTGAACGAAGAGTGATAATATTTATTATTATTAAAGTTTGAGACATCAAAATGGCTTTAAATGAAATAACATTGCTTTTGCGTTGTACCAATAACCTTCACTGAAGAATCTGCATTGTTTTTGCTACTAATTGCATTCCTTAACTCACAATGAACAGCTTATTTATTCTGTTTGAGGTGGCCCAGTTAATCAGAAATGATTTTTTTTAAGTTTCGTCAGTAAGCCAAAGAATCTATTTTAAATATTTCAACTGACCGTCAAGTACTTTGTGGTTCATCGACTCACCTGCACTGGATGTAAGCTAACATACAGGTAGAAAGTTACTGAACTATTAACTTATAACGTGAGACACCTACTAGCTAACCTCTCTCTTTTATTTCAGAAATTCCTAATTAATAAATATTTAAATCAAAATGGGTCGCCTAAAAACCTCCGCTGATATCCTCGGCACCCAGGAAATCAAAACCATCGGCCTCTGGAAGGCTCTTGCTGCTGAATTCATCGGCACCTTGTTCTTGGTGCTGTTCGGGTGCGCCTCCACCTTGGGAGAAAAGACCGACGTTGTCAAGGTGTCGCTGACGTTCGGCTTTACACTTGCTTGTCTTATCCAGGTGAGAACCTTAGCGTACACAGTTCGTTTAGGGAAAAGTATAAAGTGATATAAAAACTATAAGTTATTTCTGGTTTGAAGTGCTGTAAACTGGAAAACTGGCTAACCTGCATGCAGAAGGTTTCTTTTCTTCATTGATGTAGACTTCTTTTAAGAGAATTGGCTTTGTTGGGGTGAGAAGAGTGCCTTTGCTTAATAGTATGACGTTGTGCAGATCCACGTGAAAGAACAGATAGTGTTAATCTAGCTGTTTAATTTGAAGGTAGCTCAACTCAAGATAGCTCTTCAACGCCATTTTCATGAACGAAAGCTTGGCAACTGATACAAAAATATTTCTGCATAGAGTTTGTGGAAAGTCGATATTCGGGTGACGAATTTGGGTGACGTTGTTACCGTAATGTCACCCGGCTGTGGCTAGTAATAGTTAATAGTTCTTTAAGTAGCAGCAGAATTCATTGAGCATTCATGTGTCATCGGTGGTCCCATTACTGGCAGTGTTGTGATTGCAGAAGATCCTATCGAACAGTGCCCTCAAGAGCGATGAATAACTCGAGTTCTTTGGACTGCAGGCTGGGTAGTAAAGAATCCCATTGCGTCTAGTTTTTGTTGACGTAGGGATGCATTCTCGGTGAAATAATTAGGCTTTACTGTAAATGTAACCCGTTTAGTTCGATTGTCTAGCACAAACTATGGGATAGCTACGATACGTACTTAAGTTGATGGTGAATAGCAAAAATCATGGGCTTGTTGGTAGGATACACAAAGAGATGAAATATAATATGCATGTGCTGAAGGCTATATCATAAAAACTTTTGGTTTAAAAATAAATAAATGTGAAGAGAAATAGCTAGCGAAAAGGATACTTATCTAGGACTCACATTTCAACGGTGAATGCCGCTAGCTTTTGTATTTTTTCTTAGTTAGTTTGTTAGTTAGTAACATGCAAAGCAGACTATGCCAACTAGCGCTTCAGAAGCTAGTTCACGCTATTTAGTCTCTTGAAGAGAATATCTGTAAGTAGTTAAATCAAATGTGACTACAATTTTTAGGATATTATTATTTCAGATATCGCCTTTTCATTTGAAGACTAAATAGTATATATGTTGATAGTCTCATAATCACCCACTTTACTTCAGAACAATTTCAACATTTTTTAGTAATTGAGGGTGTTTAAGCAAGCTTTCATATAATATTAAAACAAGAAATAGATTGGTAGAGTTATCTGCCTATCGATGGCATCCATGTGAGGCGAGTGTCGCCTGAGGGAAAAGAAATTTCCAACTGCGATTAAAATTCTCTTCCTAACAGAAAGTCTGCACCGTTCGTGAGGTGTCAGTAGTACAAGAAACATAACCACTTCCTATGCTACTTCCCTTACAATGAGAGCAGTTACGCGGTGAAACAAGAGACATTTCGAAGCCAAGGCAGCCCTCTGATTGCATGTTCTATCTAATAAGCATGTCTGGTACGCCTGTCACTCCAGGACTTTCTACAGCCCCTTACGAACGCGAGGTCCCGCCAGTTCTACATCCCGTCGCTGTGTAACTTGCGTTTTCTGCCATGTCATTTCCGAACAGCTTTCAGCGCAGAGAAATTTTCTTAAGGTTATTATTTCTTTAGTGCAATCATGTCGCAGTGAAGCTGTGCTGTTGCTATCGCTCACTATCACAGATCATGTTGAGCAAAAAATTAACCTTGTTATTTCATTGCTATTGTTATTCACCAAAGTATTGTATCTTAACACCAACAGCTATATACCGTTTATGACAATGGTTAGCTGACAATTCGATAATTGTTTTCTCGCATGTTGATAGAAGAACATATGAAGCGCATTCAACAAACTTGGTGCAGAGAAGACACTGAGAAATGCCGTAAATGATCTCAAAGCGCTGCAAAAACTGCAGAAATAATTGCGGCTCGAAAGCACTGGGAATTTCCCACCATCTTCTTGAACCGGTTTGCTGCTTGAGAGAAAGGCCATAGGATTATTTCAGTTCAAGGGTTGAGCTCGTCGCTTCAGTAGCTGAGAAGCAGACAGCAAATAGTCTTTGCGCAGCGTCTTGCATCTAGGGCATCGTTAAGCAGGGCCAACTTCTGCTTACCGTATCATGTTTTACAAAATACTATCTTTTGTTCTTTTTCTTCCGAACGTACTCTGTCGGGGTTTCTGAAGGGAGTATCGTCTAGTTCCCTATAGGAGGTGCAATCATTACTATACCTCAATTTCAACTGCTAACACTGAGCTTGTTGTTTTTTTTTTTGTGATTGATTTCTTAGTGAGAAGAAAACACAAACCATTTTGTTGCTGCTTGCAAAAGAGAGAACTGCAACCATAATTTATAGAGTACTAATTGTTGCCGTCAGTGGTTGGCGCCGAAGTAGGGCAGCATTTTCCTGATGGAGCCATGTGCTGATACAATGTTTCTGTTAACGATGTCCTCTATTATTGCAGGCACTGGATCACATTTCCGGCTGCCATGTCAACCCCTCCGTGACTCTGGGCATGCTGGTGGCCCGCTACATGTCCGTTACACGGTCCATCCTCTACGTCATTGCCCAGACCCTCGGTGGTATTGCTGGCGCCGGCATCCTTTACGTGAGTTTTCATAGTAGTCTTTTGCTGTCATAATCGGATAGATAAATTTAGACGATTAATTTATTAGCCGCGTATACATTGTTATTGCCTTTGTTTTATAATTTAGATAACTGAAAAAATTTTTAACCATAAAGAGCAAGGTATATCGCTAATTGAAAATCACAGCAAATGGGAAGAGAATACCAAAGAATATAGTTATTTAAGTAAGTAGTTAAGCCAGCACTAACACATTTCTTGATGAACAGGGCATCACTCCTGAACCCATCCGCTATGGCATGGGCGTGAGCCACGTGAATCCTGAACTGTCGGAGGGACAGGCCTTCGGTGTCGAGGTGCTGTGTACATTCGTTCTCGTGCTGACCATCTTCGGCTCAACCGACACCCGCCGCACGGACGTCAAGGGTTCCATCTCTCTGGCCATCGGCCTCGCCGCCGTCTGCACCCATCTCTTCGGCGTAAGTTTCCTTAGAGAGTAATCGGAAGCTCTTTTTTAGAGTAGCCTTACTGCATAAAACTTTTTATATTCATAATCACTTTACTGAAAATAGGGGATTTTGAATTATAACAGTACAACCCAAACAACGAGAAATAAAAAAAAAAGCTATGATCAATTCCAATAGAGCGTAAATCAGAAAGATCTATTTCTCGGGCACTGTTTTTGAGATGTATAAACTACTCTTAAGATAAACATACGCAAGGCTACTACTTCTTCACACTAGCAAAAATAAAAATCGTGCCCCACTGATACCCATCACTCGACTAGTGCATTTAAGCTTATCAGAGGTAATTCTTTAATATATATTCTGTATTCCAGTGCCAACAGGAGAAGGTCAGGAATCTTCTTCATACATTAAGGAAACACCTTATATGCCATAAGTGTTGGCTACAATCGTTGTCGTTGTAGCATGGCTAAAGCTTAATTCTTACTCACAGATCCCCTACACCGGAGCTTCCCTGAACCCCGCCCGTACCTTCGGACCTGCCCTGGTGGTGGGAGGAGACGCCTGGGCCCATCACTGGGTGAGTCCACACCGCAAACATGAGTCGTTCTTGCAATAGGTACACGGTATAGAGTAATGATCTTTACTAGATTTGCACTCCTACTAGTGACGTCACAAATTCTACATGTTCAGTATACATTTAGAAATATACATTCCTACACACCCTGGGAGTGAGACAGTTCTCAGTTACATGGATGATGTGAACAGGTATTTGCTTACATAACTGATGTCGTTACTACACATTATACATCCTACTATCCTACTGATGGCTGGACATGTTTCAGGTGTAATCTATGAACAAAGATATAGATTTTTTCACTTTGATAGGCGCATGGCTACAGATTTGAGGTTTTTAATATTATGCTGCCTAAACATTAAACACTGCTTCTTATACAGTAGTAACTGCCATTAGATTTTTCTGAGAATGCGCTCTACTTGCTTTCTAGTTAGAAACGCACCGCTCTCTGAAAAAATAATTATAATTTGCACCTAAAACTGCATGTAGCATTAACTATATTATGACTAATTTAATAAGATATGATATAAATATTATAGATTAAGATGCACTTAATGATCTTTTCTGCTTAGTTGGATCACAGTTTCGCGAAGTTTCAGTAAACTTTTCCAATAATTTTAGATGCAATTTTCTTTTACAGCCATGGGACGTTTTTCTCTTCTTGTCTCACTTCATGCATGAAACAATACTCGCAATTAAGTGCAAACATAACTTGCCTCCATAATAGGTGTACTGGATTGCTCCCCCTGTCGGTGGCATGCTGGCCGCCCTTCTCTACTCGCACTTCTTCAGGCAAATTAAGCCTACGGACGAAACTTCCGAGGACGTCGAAACTGGCAACAAGAATGACACTNAACTTGCCTCCATAATAGGTGTACTGGATTGCTCCCCCTGTCGGTGGCATGCTGGCCGCCCTTCTCTACTCGCACTTCTTCAGGCAAATTAAGCCTACGGACGAAACTTCCGAGGACGTCGAAACTGGCAACAAGAATGACACTCAACTTAATACCATCCACTAAGAAATTTCTATGGTAAAGCATGCGGTGGCTATCGAACGCTGCTATTTCTGCTGTTAACCCTTTTCCTCTCCACCCTTATGTACATGGTGATTTTCCTTTAATGTAAATTTCTCCTTTGCATACTTATGCATGTCGCTTTTCAATGCTCTATGCTCATCGATAACACGAATCTTAGCTGCTACTACAGATAACGGTCCACAGTTACTAATGCACATTCCTTTTACTTGAACAACGTGTGTCAAAACAAACATCTTTTATTTTTCATTGATGACATCTTTCATATTAGGGCGATATATTTGAGTTTAATTTATTCACATTTCTGATGAAAATTTGTTGGTTATCTCACCCCTAAAACTGAACGCAACTTCTGAAAACACAAACTGTATTTAAAGTTTCATTCGGTGATTGTGAATCAGTATAGTCACACGCTCGTCATTATAACGTGAAACTATATTCCCAATCACCTTCTGTATAAATATACAGCATTTGTAAGGAGTCTAGCCGTCGTCAATATATGTACACAAATGAGGTGAACATAGGCTTTCTAACCATATGTTTGCTTAGCTATAAGAATGGTTCCTCGAAGACTGTTAACATCGGTTCTTTAGCTAGGCTATATTGGCTTGAAAGCTTTTGTTTCTGGTAACGTTCACTGTACACTCTCGAATGCCATAAAACATCTCATGCTACTAAAACACTAATTTTCACCATAGCTGCTGTCGAACATCTCATACCAGTGTCACGTGACAGGCTAATTACGGAAGCTGAGCAACCATCTGCATGTTGATCAATTGCACTTCCTGTGGTCCTTCAGTTCTAGCAACGCTCTCCATCAACTGCTACTGTTCCTGACAGCATGGAGGTGCTATGTTAATGAAGACCCGGCAATCCATCACACGTACCCTAAATTGTCTTGCATTGTACCTGTTTAACCTATGTCCATTAACTTCTCCAGCCTGGTAATTGTGTTTCTACGGATATTACCTCCAACTTTCATATTATATTCAAGATGTATCGGCTGCTTTTTATTGCATTTGGTGAAGATTTCCTTACTCACCTGCAGTGCTGCCGTAGCCCTTAAACACTGTATTTTATTATTATCCTGCAATGATATTTTGGTGTTTAGCACGGCCAATGGCCATTAGCACCAGTACTGAAATTGTCCTTACATATCCGGTTATAACGCTAAGCGCTTTTACCCTCCCATCATAGTTCTTATGATGTGTGTTCTCTCTTCCTATACATATGTCACGTTTTATCTCTGTTTGGTTTAATTTATTGAAGAAATTCTGTATATTGTACTTTCAAAACCGTGCTTCTCATTATATAAACTGTTGATGTCTATATCTGAGTATAAAAAGGTAAGATACGCTTCAGCTCATTGTTGTTAGTTAAGTCATGTGCAGTGTTTGTGGTGGTCGATATACGTATTGCATTGAAAATATATTTAAAATGTAAATGACACTTAATACTGTCTTTACAATGGCTCCTCTTCCAATAATTTTTCATGCTGAGGAGAAACGTGAAATTCTCCATTACTAATCCATTGGTGTATCATTCTAAAGTGCGAGCTTCTTAGTTTTGGAACTCTGTTTAGATGTCTTCCATACACAGAGAGCTAGGAATTTCATGAGAGGTGTCTCGTCATTCTTGCATGAGTTGCCAGAGCCATGATCTCCGCTTCTAGTTTTGCACGCTGGATGGTCGCTGTTCATGAGCAGATTAATGAATGCACGATTGCTGGCACCATAGTAGGTGTAGCGGCAAGCTCGATAGGGAGCTGGAGTTGAGCCTCGTCCGAAATTCCATCTACAAGTTTTGACATTGCGGCTTTGAATCGTGTCGAAAGTGTTAGAAGAAACCCGATGACGTTAAGCTGGCCGAAAATTACATTTCTTGGAGCAAGATTCAGTTTTTGAAATAACAGATTAAGGGTCAGTGCCTCAAACTCGATTGAGCAGGTAGAAGCCGCAGCACCTGCCTAAAGTTTCGAACAAGTTTAGAGTCGAAGGCATAATTTAGAGGATCAATCGAAAATGCTCTTACGGCTGGCTAGATTAGATTAGATTAGATTAGAATTAGATTAGATGAGATAGGCGGCAATAGACGAACCAATAGGCCCATTCCCAAGAGACACCGGAACTTACGCCCCGGCCCTCTATGAGCTATTGCCATTATGTTAGGATATAGAATACTGAGGGAAAAATAAGAATAAAAAGGGGGAAGAATCTCAGCCAAAGATGTGATCATGAATACACACAAGCACGATCGTGAGCCGCTGATATGCAGAGCTTGGAGATTTTAAACTGTGTAGTTGGAGCGGGAGAGAGAAGAAGACGGATTAAGGTGGCCTCGAAAGCTGTGTCGTTAAGAGGCTGCAGAGGTTATGTTGTTAATTATAATTTTTTACTTGATGAATATATTGACACCTCGTTCCACCCTCAGGTATATTGGGCCGGTCCTATCTGCGGCGGTATCTTGGGTGCCCTTGTGTACCAAATGCTCTTCAGAGGAGCCCACAAGCCCGAACCCCAGCCCTCCAACTTGCCCGTAACTGTACCCCTCATCCCCGTCCCAAAGGAAATGAAAAATATGGAAATGGACGCCTGAACGACAGAGTGCCGCTTCACGCTAGGGAAGACCCGAGTGCTACTGAAAGTTATTGTTCGCTAAGTCATTATACCGAAAAAGCAAGGCTTTCTATAATGTACTTGACTATTGATTTCAGAAAAAGAAGATTAAACTATCTCAGTAAGTACATATCAGTGGATAGCTTTATCAGCATTGCAAAAGAAATTTGAGACCGAGAAATGAACTGGATTTGCATTTGGAAACATGCTTCAAAAGCGACTATTTTGTAGTACAAGAACTGCAAACTACCTGTAATCAAACACGTGTACCGCTACAGTTAGCCATGTACCTCTCGTAAATCATACATTCCAGTACAAGTAATTATCAAGTCAATGCATGTAAGGTGATTTGAACTGACATGGTCACTTCTAGATTTAGGACAATATCGGATGAGTGGTGGAAATCTTGTTCAGGAACATTGCAGCTCAATGACCACTTGATCTCTCGCCCGATACAGGGCTCGTTATTATAAAATCTGTTATTGACCGAATTGGTTCTTTTAGAAACTACTAGAATTTGTGTAGATGACAGTATACATACC
>LQNS02000224.1:1598781-1617767 GCA_001587735.2 Parhyale hawaiensis
GGGATGGTGTTGTTGGGGTCATAGGCAGTACCACGTTTCCTCCATACATGCCGAGCTTCGTTTCGGCCAAAAAGTTCTATTTTAGTTTCGTCACACCATATATAACCCCTTCCCAAAACTCATTTCCTTTGTCCAGGTGGTCTTTGGCAAATGTTAAGCAGCTCTTGATATGTTTTACTGTAAGAAGAGGAGTTTTGAGAGGAGTGTAAGAATGAATCCCAGTACGGTTAAGTTCCTTAACAATAGTTTTCTTGCTGACATGCAGTCCCTGAGACGACAGTTTTCTCTGAAGGTCAGCACGAGTTGTCATGGGGTCATTAGTCACCTTACGTAGCATGTAGCACCGAGGACGATCCATGATCTTACGCGGAGCTCCAGCTCTTGGCAGGTTGGAGACCGCCCCAGTCACTTGATGCTTGCGGACTATTGCTCCAACCGTTGATAAAGGAATATTGACACGTTCTGCTATTACTCTATAAGTTAATCCCTCACTACGAAGTTGAATTATCCGTTTACGAGTAGCTTCATGGATTTCTTTAACTTGGGGCATCGTAGTGAGAGTGTGCGCGGCTTAAACGAGGTCTAGAGAGGTAATGATTGCGCCGGCTGTGGTTTGTTTACATTGCATTTGTTTCGAGACGTTTCGTGAACGTTATAGAATAATTTCCAAACTAATTTATTCAAATTATGCTATTATATATCAAAGATTCAATATCATATTTATTTGGTCAAATACTTTTGTCCCTCATTACTTTTACTTGTGTTAAAGTTTCTTGTTATAAATGAACATTTGACTGTCCTGTTTAAATATTCTATTATATATATGTTATATTAACTTCCTGTATTAATTATCCTAAAGCAGACCCTGAATTTTTAAAAATAGATAAAAAATAGAGTTGTGCAAATACTTATGTCTAGGCACTGTGTATTAAGCTGAAGCTTGGAAGTCGCGTCTACACGTACGAACGCCGACCCAGTGTTGCCAGGTTGTCGAGGCGAAATATCTGTAGACCGGAGCCGAAATATCTGTATTTTGCCAGAAATATCTCTAGATCTAAATACTTTCACTAACGTGTCTTGTCTGTCATCTATCTATAAAGTATATAACTGACCGTTTTGAACTCAGTGAGTAACACGGCCTATGACAAACTATACCCATCCATCGATTTTAGGTTGTAGAAAATACCAATCTACGGTAGCCACATCCGACAAACACTCAGAACAGTGGCGTAGCTCTATATAATAGTCTATTAAGAAGACCATTCCATTTAAAAAAATGGATCATTTATGGATTTTTCTGGCAAACTATTGTGACATTGGAGCATAATCTTTCTCTATGTGAAGGTTTATGAGAAGGTATTGGGTGCAATTGTCCCAGTTCCACTGCCATGATAGCACCAAAACTGCGAAAAACTGGCAGGGAGCACACCATATTCGACTGAATTTTCGGATACCAGTTAGACTATACACGCTATCGAACCGGTCTGACAAACCACGTGCAAATTTACGGTCAAGTATTACAAAATTTTTACCTCACCTCTATTTTCCGCAATTTTCCGAAAACGAGACAAAAATTGCGGAAAATACAGGGGTAAAAATTTTAGAATACTTGGATGTAAATTGCACATAATTTTGCACGTGGTTTGTCAGGCCGGTCGCTATCGCCTAAGAAGAGATACCATCGGCTAAATTGACAACATGAGAACTCATTTAGATGTTGTTAGAAAGTAGCCTGCGAGTGATTTTCGGTGAGAAATAAATGAACGGACTTCACAAAGAACAATATGTACAATAACAGAGGTACTCATATCGCATTTCTTTAACAATAAAGAAAAAAAAAATAGTCCGAATTCAGGAGAAAATGCTGATAGGAATCTTTTAAAATTTCAAGAATTTAGAACAAATCACTTCAAATATATGTAAATCTTGGGTAGTTGAGAAAAAAAAAAAAAATCGGGACATCCGTAGATCGAAATTAAAATCTGTATATTTACAGATTTTAATGTCAGAAAAATCAATAAATAAGCCATTTTTTTAAATGGGATGGTCTCCTTAATAGACTAATATATAGAGTTACGCCACTGTTCTGAGCGTTTCTCGGATGTGGCTACCGTAGATTGGTATTTTCTAGAACCTATAATCGATAGATGGGTATAGTTTGTCATAGGCTGTAACACTCATAGAGTTCGAAACGGTCTGTAATATATAGACAAATGACAGACAAGACACATTTGTGAAAGTATTTAGATCTACCGATAATTAAGGCAAAATGCAGATATTTCGGCTCCGGTCTACAGATATTTCGCCTCGACAACCTGGCAACACATGGGTCTCGTTCGAACGTGTAGACGCGACTTCCAGGCTTCAGCTTAATATAGGCCTAATATACAAGAGTAAACTCGTCTGTGTACAGGAGTAGCAATATGCTATGTGGGTCATAAATTAGGTAGGGTTGTAAATGGTGTGTGTTGAAATCCCACAGTGATCCGACAGTTCGCTTACGAATTATTAGCGAAAAACAGTGTATCACGGCCAGTGAACCATAGTAGAACGCCTCGTGGCGAAAGACCATCACCCGCGGTGGGAGCAAATTTCATTGCCATCATTTTGATGGCCGGATAATCCTATTTTTTTGGCGCAGTCACATCGATAATAGCCCACCAGACTGCTTGCAAAAAATCATGAACATAGCTCAACTCCTTCTGCATGTTTTGGGATGGAGAGCAAATTTCATCGCCATCACTTTTTATGGCCAGCAAATCCTAGGTTTTTTGCATGGGCCACATCGAGGAGAGCCCACCAGACTCTCTGCAAAAAATCATGAACATAGCTCAAATCCTTCTACCTTTTTTTGGGTGGAGAGCAAATTTCATTGCCGTCATTTTTTAAGGCCATTGAATGCGAGTTTTTTGGCATGGGTCACATTGAAGGCAACTCACAAGACTCTTTGCAAAAAAATTATGAGCATACCTTAACTATTTCTACCTGTTTTTGGGAGTTTGGGTGGAGAGAAAGTTCCATCGCCGTCATTTTTTATGGCCAGCTAGGCCCAGTTATTTGGCATGGGTCATATCTATGTCAACCCCCACTAAACTCCCTACCAAAAATTGTGAAGATTGCACAACTCCTTCGACCACTTTTTGGGTGGACAGACAAATATCTATATGTATATTTGGAAATATTTATACAAATATATATATATACTTAAATTTTCAACGAAAACATTATCACGTCTCTCACTTCGTTCGCGGGTGCTAAATATAATGTAAAGTTTTAAATACACATTGGCTCATCTTCCCCGTGCGTACGGTAAATGGAAGTAAGACTCATGCATTCAGGAGAGTAAGAAACTGCATACATCACATAACGGACATTAGATTCATGTTTGCTTTAGTGAGACAGAGACTGCCTATGAGACAACAAATGAACGTCGCATCATATTGTCTATATCTGCGACACCGATACTAATGTAAATTACATTCACGTGTTTTAGAGAGCCAGGGATTGTTCGTGCGAGATATAAAGTTGTTTTATATTCAGTATGTGTAAGCAATAACGTAAATTAGATTCATATATTCTGGAGCAGTTGTTCCCATTCAGGGGTCCATGGAAGAATTCCAAGGGATCCATAGACAGTCTGTGGAAGATGGGTAACTGTTGAGGTGCGCACCGGCTGCTACTGAGCCAATTATTTATGAGGTGGTTGATGAAGAACGACCACAAAAGTTCCATTGAGAAATATAAAGTGACCTAGTTTTTTAATCCAACCATATATCTCATTCACTGCTATTTTTGTGATTTTTAGTTTTACTACTTCAGCCAATGAAGTTATGCTTTCTTCGAGTTTGTCTGCCTTTTTTTGTCTGTTACTATATAAGATAACTGAAAAAGTTATTAAGGGATCTGTACACAATTTACAAGAATTGTTAGACGTGTTACGAGCAACAGATGATTCACTTTTGGTGAAAATCCGTTCAATCGCTCGCTTGTTTGTTTGTTTTCTTCTATTTTCTTAGTACCATAACTCAAGAAATTATGGAAGGATTTTTATGAACTTTACATGAGTTGTTAGGTGTATCACGAAGAGTAAATAGCCGAATTTTATGTAAAGATCTGTTAATTCGTTCGCTTTTCTCTGTGTTAGATATAATGTTTGCGAGCAAAATAGCCAATGAACTTACGAATGGATATGCATGAAGTTTACAGGAATTGTTAAAAATAATAAAAGATGCAAACGAGCAAATTTTAGTGATGATCGGTTGGACTGTCTGTGTGTTTGACTAATGTTTGTCAGAATATTTGCCAGCAGTATTCATCAAAAACTTATGAATGGATCTTCAAGTGAATTAAAGCAGCTGTTATTAGTGTCAAAAGGCACAAACGACCAAATTTCGGTGCTGATAAAAAAAACCATAGTTCCAGAACCAAACTAAATTTTTCGTTAACATTGCCTAGCTTGACGGTGGTATGCGCTTTCAGAGTGCTTTAGTTCATACATGTATTTTATATCTACAGGTTTTGTGATTTTTTATTCATGCATGTGGTTGTAAGCTGAAAAATAAGGCAAGTATTTAAATTTAGAGCCCTCAGAGAGCGCATACCTCCGCTAAGCAAGGCAACGCTAACGAAAAATCCAAATTGGTCTGAAACCATGATTTTCTTTGTGTCAACATTAAAATCTAATCGTTTGTGATTTTGATAGTATCGACAGTTTCTTCAATGTTCATGAAGAACCGTTCGTAACATTTTGTGAGTTATGCTGCTGACAAACATTATGACGAACATGAGTTATACACACAAACAGACAAACCGAACATCACCAAAATTTAATCATTTATGTCTTTTAACATTGTCAAGAACTCTTGTTAATTTCATAAAGATCAATTCATAACTTTTTGAGTTATTGTGCTAAGAAATCTAAGATCAAACACAGCGACATAGAATAAAACGAACAAACAGATCATCACAAAAATTAATCAGTTACTCTTCGAAATGAACTAACAACACATAAAAATTTCATGGAAATCCGTCCATAACTTTTCGAGTTATGGCATAAACAAATATGAGCCAGACAAACAATCCAACGAACTTATGAACGGATCCTCACCAAAAGTTAGTATCTGTTGCTCTCAACACACTTAGCAAACCCTTTAAATTTCATTAAAATCCGTCCATAACTTTTTGAGTTATCTTTGCGACAGACAGACAAAGAGAATAACAGACAGATAGACCCGACGCAATCATATCCTCTTTGGCGGAGGTAAATTTAGTTTTTACGTATAATACTGTATAACAACATCAACATGGTATTTTTCCTATGTATTTTACCTAAATAGAAAATAGATGAAAGGAATGTTTTCTGATTTCATATAAACAGGCCTACAGCGTAATCAGCATAACAATGGAAGGCATTTTACATGAACATATTCATTTTTTTTTGCAGAAAAATAATTTATTAATTTTGCAGGTTTGACCTATTTCGTTGTAGGGGTTCACAGCTGAAAAAGTGACTTGAAAAGGGGGAACAGGGTAAAAAAAGGTTTGGAACCGATATCCAAGAGATACAGAGTGCTCACACATGCCAAAAAGAAACAAACATCAAAATATTTTCAGTGTAAGCAACAATTTCATTCATATAACTGATAGTAGCATATTGAGTACTGGCATAGGTGCTCCATCGTGCAGGTGATAGTACAGGTGTGTCAACACACCGGCGAGCTGACCTTCAAACGCTGTGTACTCGACACCTGCTAGCTGCACAGACTTTACCTAGTTAACAGTTACCAATTGTATTTGACACGAGTAAACGCCATTCTCAGGTTGGAACCGTGAAGATCTGTAGTCTTGTTCACAGAAAAAAAAAATGGAAGAGGATGTGTCAAATAACTAAAGAAGTACTCTGAGAGCGCATACCCTCGCCAAGTAAAGCAATGATAAGGAAAAATTCAAGCTGGTCCTGAATTCAAGAGGTCTTTCTGATTATTACCAGAATTTGGTCATTTGTACCTTTTAACATTCCTAACAATTTCATGCAGATCCACTAAACACTTTTTGAGTTATGTTACACAAATAGACAAAGACACGAATAGATAATAACCAAAACTGTTCATTTGTTCTTCGTATTGTTTCTAGCAGTTATACAAATAGCATTGAAATCCGTTCTTATGTTGCCAAGAAAACAGGCGGACGTACAAATAAGCAGTTGGACAGATAATTACCAAAATTAATCAGCTGTTCCACCCACATACCGACAAACAAATAGATAAACGCACAAAAATGGACAGATAAACTAAGACAGAAGCATAACCTCCTCGGAGGAGGTTATAACCACCACCGTGTGCTTGCTAATGTTCGCATCTATTAATTATGTCTACCATCTGATCAAAGTAAATCAGAGAAAAATAGTCCAGGTTGGATGTAAAAGCAATCCTATAAAGCTCACAGTTACTGGATGATTTGTAGGGAATCATATTCTGAATATAAAAAGGAGAACCAAGGTACACAGATAAAACATTTTTACTAGATAAAAGCAGACGTTTCGGATTAAAATGAGTCCATCTTCAGGACTGAAAACAAAGAGAAATTATGAAATATTTATTGTAAGAAAATCTATCCGGGAGACAGAAGCGTTGGAAAGTACTCGCCTATATATCCTAAGCACAGCTAAAATTAAAGTTAAACAAACCTGACCAAGTAACGTGATGTTCACGGAAAATTCAAATTGTCCTCGTAACCATTTTTTCAGCGTCACCAAAATTTTATGTACTGTTCCTTATAAGGTTTTGATGCTTTGTCTTTAAATTTTAAATAATGTTCTGACAAACAAAATGTTACAGACAGAGACAAACACGCAAACGGAAGAACAACTCATCACCAAAATTTAAGCATTTTTTGTTCACATTCGTAACAGTTTTTAGAAATCTTATAAAGATCTGTTCGTAGCTTTTTGAGTTTTATTACTAACGCAAAGAAAAACGAGCAGATACAATTACAAAAACGGAAGAACACTTCATCACAAAACTTTCATCATTTGCTCCTCGTAACATTCCAAACGTAGTCTGCAAGTTTAACAGAGATTTTTTAGTAACATGTAGAGTTGTGTTGCTGAGAGAAGCAGGTAGCAAAAAAAGAAACAAACGGTTGACAGAATCTTCACGATAAAAGTTAAGCTTCTGTTCTGCCTAACACGCCTAATAATCTCTGTAAATTTCTTCAAGATCCGTTCATAATTTCTGAGTTGTCTTGGTGACACACAGGCCATCTTTTGATTGAACTATTCGTAAAGTAGATGAACTTCTCCGATGAACTTCTCCGCAAATGTAAACACTGATGGGGATCTTAGCTGGCGACAAGTGCAATGATTTTAACGTCAGAAGTCTACTAGCAACAGATGTGGCTCTGTCATAAATGGCTTGGGGATGACCGAAAACCAGCGAGAGCTTTATATCTTGCACTACTAAACCAAAACACAGTAACGCACTGCATTTTTATTTGCTGTATATTTTTTGCCTTCGCCAAGGAAGTTAGCTTTTTGTCGGTGTTTGTCCTTCTGTGTATCGGTCTGTCACCTAGATAACTCAAAAATTATGGAGGGAACTTCTTGTCATTAATAGGGAATATGCGGTATGTTAAGAGGAACAGCGCTTTAACTTTGAGTGACAATCCGGTCAATAATATGTTTGTTTGTCTACATTTTTTTATCAGTAGAATAAGTCAAACAGTTAATCGACCTTGAATGACTTTGGATGATTTGCTTAGAATGTTATGAAGGTTATATGATCAAATTTTTGTGGTGATCTGTCTGTTTGTTGATCTCCACACTTGATTTTATGACTGTTCGCCGTATCGCAAAGACTTATGAACAGATCTTGAGGAAATATGTAGATACCAGTTTACCCAGCAGTCAACAATGACTGCAAAGAATTTGTGATGACACATCTTTATGGATCATAACTTCACAATTAATTCGCTTATGTAAGAAGCACTGCAGCTGTCAACTTGAAGACATAATAGATAAGTACGCTAGGCCTAAATTTTCCTGTACAACGCCAACTTGTTGACTTTTGGAAGGAAATAAAAAATCTAAAACCGAATGTCCACACTGTTGCTCAATCGATAGCTGGAATTACAGGACAAAGTAATATTGCTGAATTCTGAAAATCCCATTATGAAGTCCTGATGAACTATTTTGATGACAGCAAGCATAAAGATTATGTTAATGGTATTGTTGATCATGTGATCTCACCTGATGATCAATGTACTGTATTGGACAACGAAGTCTGTGAGGCATTAAAGCTATTTAAAAGTTATAAAGCAACAGGTGCGGACAACGTTCCCGCCGAAGCATACAAATACAGCCCTCCGAAGCATGTAACCTTACTTGCTGCCTTTCTCTCTAGTTGCCTTAGTCTAGCTTTTCTCCCGGACAATATAATGCAGGTCATCATATCGCCAATTGTAAAAAGTAAGAAAAAGTGTGTGTCAGACAGAGCAACTACCGCCCTATAGCCGTAGCCACGTCTCTTTTAAAGTCAGTAGAACTGGTTCTTGAGAGACGGATGACAATACATATGAACACTGCAGATAACCAATTTGGCTTTAAAGCAAAACACGGCACAGAAATTGCTGTCTTTGCGCTAAAACAAGTTATAAATCATTTCATCGACAATGGCTCTCCCATGTATCTTTGTTTTCTAGACGCTAAGGCAGCATTTGATAAAGTGCATCATTACTCTCTGTTTCAGTGTACGCTGGAGAAAATATTGGTTTCAAACCCAGAAATATTATATTAAAATGGGGGCGAAAAAATCAACAGCGTTTGACATGACTAATGGAATATGACAAGGAGGCCTACTCTCTCCCATTCTGTTCAATATTTTCATTGACTGTATCCATACAAAGTTAAATTCAGCTGGAGTAGGCAGTCATATTAACAATAAAGCAGTAAATGCCCTTAGTTATGCTGACGACATGGTGCTCGCCTCTCTCCATGCTACAGAACTACAAAAGCTCCTCACAATCTGCGAGGGCGAAGTGAATAATCATTGTATTGAATATAACAGTAAAAAACAGTTTGCATGTATATTAGGCCTAGGAGAAGTAGCCTTTCCGGTCATTAACATTCTGTTCTCAATGGTGTAGAGCTTAAGTACGTAAGTAACTTCTCCTACCTGGGTCATAAAGTCACTGTTGATTTTCGTGATAACCAGGATATAGGGAAAGAAACGCGGAAGCTCCATGGAGCTAGTAACACGTTAATTAGAAAATTCAGTCACTGCCCTGAAAACGGGAAATGTCAATTATTCCGGACCTATTGTTACCCCCTGTACTGTAGCTCACTTTGGGCTAACTTCAAAAAGAAATCTACTCAGCGCTTGCGGGTTGCTTATAATCACATGTTCCGCAGATTAATGAATGTGCCAAGATCTAATTGCGCAAGTCTGATATTTGCTCAAAAATACACCGATTGTCTCAAAGTCAGGACCAGGAAATGCGCATGGAGCTTAAAAAACAGGATTGAACACTCCAACAACTCAATTAATAACAGCCATCCGTAATGGCCCTGGCTACAAACGGTCTAATATGTATATGTTGTGCGCGTTTGGTGGATCGTTCAAAATTTTAAATGAAAAAAAAACAGTCCTTGCCTCCCCTAACCTACCCGACATTAAACCCGAATATAGTCCAACTTACCCGAAATTACGGCCTAATACCTACAACATCCACCAATCGCGCAGCGCGATCGATCGCGCAAATCCACCAAACGCGCACATCATATATACGATGGCAACGCATACTGTTGCCTGACTGAGGCCAAGCATTGGGGCGTAATGATGTCTAATATGTAAGATCACTGAGACATGCTCTGTGTGTAACCTAGAAATAAGAAACATTCTCCTGTGTACCATATATCATTCCAATTTTGTAATGTCTATAAGTACTTAATAAAGATTATAATTATTTTCTTTCGGTGATACGCTGAAAAGCATTCTACTTTCATGCAGTCGACGTAGCTCCTAATAAAAATAAAACGCAAATTACAAATAATTATTGGGTGCCAAGAAATCTTCGTGTTCTATACCCGCCTGCTGACCGCTGAAGAATATCTTACCAATTGCTCCGTTGATTATGTAGTCAATTAGAGCATGAGCTTGAACTCAGGGCAGCTGAAGTTTTCATAGGAAACCTCAGAAGAAAGCATAACTCACGACGCATGAGAGTGCTAAGAGAAGCTGTATGTATGCTCAACAATTGGTTTTCAACGTTGACACAGCAGGAACTACGATCAGATCACGCACGTGCTGGGAAAATGTGCTCTGGGTAGGCATTATCAAAATATTTGAAGGAATGTGAAAAATTTTAAGGTATTGTGTTTACTTAAAAATTATAATTGGCTATTTGCAGAGGAAATCTATTCTCTCCTTAGTTGCTAAGAATCTGTTACTTTCTCATAGATGTCGAAAGATGGATTTTGGCCCAATCTCTTTAGTCTGTCTATTTCAATAGATGTTAAAGTATGTGATTGTAAGCCTTTTTTTAGTCATTCTGCTCCTAGCATAACTTGAATTGTTTTCATTGCAGAAGTCGACATCTCTAGTTACATTAGTGACAGAAATTTCACAGTACTGAGAAACGTGTGTTTGAAACCACATTCGAAAACCTAACTTAACAAAGTTGAAACTAATTTACCCCCAGTCGCAGTTCATTGCAAATTTTGCTTAAATCTGCTTTTTAACTTATAACGACGGAAAGCTTTTCATACTCTTTACTAAACATTCAAATGTATTCATATCAGCTAATCAAACAATATAAAAAAACTGTTATCTTTTGAAAACGGAAAATCCTACTTTGATCTTTTTAGAATGTTCGCACAATTGCATAGACAATTCTTTTTCTTTCTTCTTTATCTAAAGTGCCATTTAGATATCAGGGAAAGCTTGTTTTTTTACGTACCATACTCATTCACATGTCCTAACAACTTTCGTTCTCTTCTTTCGTTTTAGATCATTATATTCTAGGGTATCTTCAGCTAGCACTGAAGATATCTTCTGACAAATACTTTTTATTGTAATGAAGGCTAAATTGAAAACAAAATAAGCTGTAACTAGTCAAAAACAGGCAATAAAACTTGTAAGCGCGGGCTACGCGATGTCCGAGTGCTGGTACACACTGGCAACTGCACTGAATACAAGGAGGTTTACTAGTCTATTAAACCTCCTTGCCTGAAGGCACCCAGAATTTTGTCCTTACCACCCTGTGGTTCTCAACGCGCTGCCGCTCGATGCGACGGCACGTGCATCACACTATAATATCCGTCGCTTTCTCACAGCGATACCGTAGGCGGAGGCAAATGATGCCTACCTGACGCACAAAAATGCAATAATATGCGTTTTCTGCGATATAAATGTACTAATTAACGGTCATAATCATGTTGTCTTTTGAAATGTAACTTCTTGCTATTTTCCTGCAGGGTAGGCACTGCCTACCCTGAGGGCACGTGCCAGTGCCGGGATGCACAAAACGATCGTGACGCTAGGGAGAAATTTCTTCCTCAACCTGCTTAAATGGCCTTTTCCTGAGGACAACTCAAGTCCACCAAAACTCCAATGCATAATGTAATCTCAAAGGCATTTATTTTCTATATAGGTTCTTCTGCGTCGAAATACTCAAACTGCTCCTTATGTAAAGTCAGATTGATTCTTTAGCTATGCGCAAGGACATTTGACTCACAATCGTCAACCGCCTTACCTCGTGGCATAATTCAAGGTTGTGTTTGCAAGGATGCAAAAAAGCACATTATTAGATGAGAAATCTAAGTGAAAAGACGGTTCTGACTCGTGAACAGTCTCTTGTTCCCCGTATCCCCTGTAAAGTGTCCGAATATTTTCTTTTTCTTTTTTCTGGTATTGTACCGTATGTGGACCGAAACAGTATAGAAAATATCAGCCTAAGTAAAGAAGTTCCGCTACTCGCTATAGCGTTGGGTGTATCTTTCAAAGAGCTGAGCACTTTTATATTATTTTTAAGCAAGCAACGAAAGTTAGAACGCTCCATACCACTTAGGAATATCAAAAGATTGTAGGGTAAAATCAGTTTCATTCGCACCCCAAAGTGTTCGACAGTATCCAATAGAAATGAATAGTCTACTACGGCTTTGAAGCTCCCGCGACGTTGTCAGAAAAGAAAATTTCTGCCAGTTGAGCGCTTGGGTAAACAAGGCTAAACGAATATCTTTAAGCGATACTTTTGTAGAAATACTTAGAGAATATTAATATTATATAAAATGTACCAAATTTACACTCGTTATATGTTTTTTGTCAATGTTTTCGTTCTCCAGCTGTTTCTTCATTTCCTTTTGGGGCCGTCCTAGCACCCTTAACTTAAGTACAAAAATAAAAATCTCTTGTTGCGAAAAAGCGAAAATCGTTTGTGCATGTGCCCGTAACTCACAAAGTGCATTTTCTGAAGATAAAGGAAAATCTGTGAGCTAAATACATTTAGCGTAGTTTTGTGCATCCCGGCCTTGGTTCAGATATACGGTTGCTATCATCTTCAACATGGTTTGTTTTCAATGAAGCGTGATTTGATGCTCACAGTCTCCAATTCGGCATAATTCTCCCTATTCGTTTTCTTAAAGCGTGACAGAAAATGGATAGATAAGCAAATGAACACACACATGCGTTTTCTTTTGATGCATTATACATTAAATTGCAGACTGCTAGCTGTCTATATAATTATTAAACTCTGATAATCTTACGTGTTTACTTGTGTGTCATCGTGAACACAATGTTCATTATATGGTATGAAAAAATTCGAGTGCTGAAGATTTAAGAAGACTTTAGCAATGAAGCAATGATGGAAGGGGGATGCACCTGTGCTCGGTATCATAAACGTGTTCGTTAAATGTGACGGTGATCTGGGAAATACTACTGGGCTGCGTCTAAAGACTTGTACACACGCGAAGCAAACGAGCGAGTTACCTCATCTCTGCGTCCGAATGCGTTGCTGTGTGTCAAACTAACTAGCCCGCGCCTGCAAGAATTTTGAACTATAATTTCCTCTAAATTTGAAAAGATATCCGAAACTCAACTACGGCACTTGTGGCGCAAACTGAACAGACGGTCAATATATTTACACCATTATTTGGCAAGCTCAGAGGGGCGTTTACGGGAGCTCAACAAACGTTCAGACGATTAGCAGAAGCAACTCGTTCTTTTGGAGAGCGTGTGTCGCAGCCTACATATATACAGTATACCTATATTTATACTTGCTTACGTACACATGCAGTGTTCAGTTTTTCTTTGAGAAACAAAGAAGATGGTGATGGTATCACGGGCAATCTAGTGAAAGCAGAATACCTACCTAATAAATATCGTCCCGTGTTTATATGTTTAGGTATTTGTTTATGTTTAGGTATTTGTATATTCGTGTCACGCTCTTAACGAGCTAAATCGATAGGCAAAGAACAATCTAGGTTTCAGATATTTTTTATGTTCCGCTTTAATGCAGTTTGATAAGCAAAAATAAGACCAGGTTGCAGAAGATGGCAAAGTTATAATTCTTCTCCCTTCATCTGAATGCACTTCTTGTTCTGATAAGGTTAGAGTTTAAACAAATAAGACAGTTACAGTCTCTCTTAGCGCTGCCATGGGGTCTGATTTTTTGTAATTTACCCCATGCACGGAAACTGTATATACTCTGAGTCCTCAACGTAGAAAATAAGTAGATAATCAACGAAGCACAGGAGAAATGATGATTTTTCATGCGGCTGTTCCTACCTACCTTGTGTTTCTCGGAAGAAGTCCAGGTGATGTTCCCACATGTTCCTACATCACCCCACGTGAGTGGAGTCACGCTGCTGGGTGTCTTTTGTGGGACCGCAGTTAGAGACCAAAGAGAGAGCCAGCAGCGAATTATCTCCACAGTGCACGTAACCGTTGACCGCCGGTATATCTGATATTCTTCTAAAATGAGAATCCATCAAATTTTTGCACTCTATAACTTTGCATTTAAGTGGCGTTTCGAATATGTGGAGGCATTTTGTTAAACAATCATGCTCCCCGTAAGGTGAAGCTATTGGAATATTTTGTGGCTTCGGCTCTTCCACCATCTATACTTGGGTTGCTTATATCACAAGTCTTCCCAGTTCTTTCAGAGTGTTTGGCGACAATCCGCTCGTTCACATTCACAGTGACACGTTCCAGGATTTTCCAAACATATATGATTGTAAATCGCTCGAATCTTCGTTGCACTGAATGCAATTGGAAACAGCTAAAATCGTTTGTGGTAATCGAACTCCAGCATAGCTCGAATTCTGGCGGTGAACGATCTTTGGATAGCTTCAAGTTGCTCTAGCTTTTTTCTTGNTAAACTGAGTGTTAGCAGTTGGCGGAATGGAGCACCGTATATTCAAGGTTGTGTTTGCAAGGATGCAAAAAAGCACATTATTAGATGAGAAATCTAAGTGAAAAGACGGTTCTGACTCGTGAACAGTCTCTTGTTCCCCGTATCTACTAAGAAGTGTCCGAATATTTTCTTTTTCCTTTCCTGGTATTGTACCGTGTGTGGACCGAAACAGTGGTGAAAATATCAGCCTAAGTAAAGAAGTTCCGCTACTCGCTATGGCGTTGGATGTTTCTTTCTTTTCTTTTAAGCGAGCAACGAAAGTTAGAACGCTCCATGCTATTTAGGAATATCAAAAGATTATAGTGTAAAATCAGTTTCATTCACAACCCAAAGGGTTCGACAGTATCCAATAGAAATGGATAGCCTACCACGGCTTTGAAGCTCCCGCGACGTTGCCAGAAAAGAAAATTTCTGCCAGTTGAGCGCTTGGGTAAACAAGGCTAAACGAATATTTTTAAGCGATACTTTTGTAGAAATACCAGGAGAATATTAATATTATATAATATGTACCAAATTTGCACTCGTGTTATGTTTTTTCGTCAATGTTTTCGTTCTGCAGCTGTTTCTTCATTTCCTTTCGGAAATGAATGTAACTTAAATTACAAAAATAAAAATCTCTTGTTGCGAAAAAGCGAAAATCGTTTGTGCATGTGCTCGTAACTCACAAAGTGCATTTTTCTGAAGTTAAGGGAAAATCTGTGAGCTAAATACACTTAGTGAAGTTTCGTGCATCCCGGCCCTGGTGCAGACATACGGTTGCTATCATCTGCAACATGATTTATTTTCAATGAAGCGTGATATGATGCTCACAGTCTCCAACTCGGCATAATTCTCCCGATTCGTTTTCTTAAAGCGTGGCAGAAAATGGATAGATAAGCAAATGAACACACACATGCGTCTTTTTTGTTGCATTGTACATTAAATTGCAGACTACTATCTGTCTATATAACTATTAAACTTTGATAATCTTGAGTGTTTACTTGTGCGTCATCGTGAACACAATGTTCATTATATGGTAGGAAAAAAATTCGAGTATTGAAGATTTAAGAATACTTTAGCAATGAAGCAATAATGGAAGGGGGATGCACCTGTGTTCGGTATCATAAACGTAGGTCACGCTGCTGGGTGTCTTCTGTGGAACCGCAGTTAGAGACCAAAGAGAGAGCCAGCAGCGAATTATCTCCACAGTGCACGTAACCGTTGACCCCTGGTATATCTGATATTCTTCTAAAATGAGAATCCAGCAAATTTTTGCACTCTATAACTTTGCATTTAAGTGGCGTTTCGAATATGTGGAGGCATTTTGTTAAACAATCTTGCTCCCCGTATGGTAAAGCTATTGGAATATTTTGTGGCCACGGCTCTTCCACAATCTATGCTTGGGTTGCTTATATCACAAGTCTTTCCAGTTCTTTCAGAGTGTTTGGCGACAATCCGCTCGTTCACATTCACAGTGACACGTTCCAGGATTTTCCAATCATACATGATTGTAAATCGCTCGAATCTTCGTTGCACTGAATGCAATTGGAAACAGCTAAAATCGTTTGTGGTAATCGAACTCCAGCATAGCTCGAATTCTGGCGGTGAACGATCTTTGGATAGCTTCAAGTTGCTCTAGCTTTTTTCTTGTACTCGGCATCCAAAGTGGAGAACAGTATTCTATTCTGGGAAGAATTAATTGTTTCCTGTCGAAAGAACTATAGTTTTTTCAGGTTGATTTCTTCCTCTGAACGAGCAGTATTCGCTTCAACACAAAAATTTCGATATACTGGAGCTGTATGATACGGTAAACAGGATATGTAGCGGGGAAATTTTTTAAATTTAGTGATGCTTTGCTGCCTGCTAATACAAGCTCATTTTTTTCGCACGTCAACTTCGGTGGGGAACGAGCCTGCTGCTTAGATGAATGGGTAGAACCCTTATCTATTATGGCAATATGAGTTAACCGTTGTAGCGCATCCTTCAGAAGCATGTTAGTAACAAGAGTTTGTTGAATGAAGGCAGGTATTTACAAATTCTTCGCTATCATTTTTTACATCGCGCGTATACTCAAGTATAATTATAAAACTATGATAATCTTGCTTTCTTGCTTGATTGTTTCCTTGCATGCCACGGTGAGCACAATCTTCCCTATAAGATCGGAAGAAATTCGGGCGACGGCCTCATGACGGCTTCCAACCGGCATCATCCTTCCCACGGGTCTTTGTTTCTCAAATGCCAACAAAAATGCAGAATACTATGAATATGCAGTCGATACAGGGCCTTACTACTTGATAACCACCTCTAGAGAATGTTGCCATCCTACAGTTGTACTGCAACAAATGAATTCTGAAATAAAGGAATGTAAAATATAAAGTAACTAAAAATGCAGCGTGCCACTTTCTATGCTATATAGACTTAGTGTATGTACCCTCGCAGCAGCAGAAGCAGCCTAGGGCACTGAACACATGACACTGGATGCGGCAATCCAGGCAAGCGAGCTTTTGCGGCGCTAGACGCACCGACTCAGCATTTGATGTCTGCACAGCTGCCGTGGAGATACTTACCTTTCCAAATAATGGGAGGGTAGGAGGGTGCAGGTCCCTGCCAAAGAACCTTCAGGTGATGGCGCCACAGTTCTGAACGATTTGTGGTTGACTGCAGCCGTATGCTTCTCTAGGGCCGGTTGGCCTATATCCGTAGCACGAACGAGAGCATGTAGGTTTCCCCGTAGGGGGGTGCGGTCAAGTTGCCTTTACCTTTAACCCATTCGTAAATGGGACCCAGTATCTTAATCAACATCAATATTAATGTTTATTTCATTTTTTTTCAGGAAAATTAATATAGTGAGCTAAATACACAAGAAAATGAGACGGCTTAAGACCATAACTGAATTCGTAGGAATAAAGGAAGTCAGAACTATTCGCCTGTGGAAGGCGCTGCTGGCAGAGTTTATAGGCACCTTGTTCTTGATACTCTTCGGCTGTGCCTCCACCTTGGGGGGTGAAACGGACATTGTGAAAGTGTCCTTCACTTTCGGGTTTACTCTGGCTTGCCTCATTCAGGTAAGTACGTGAGTTCAGAAGATAGAGTAACTGGGTAGTTTGTCAAATCTGTAAGTACTGTTTATCCCGTTTGCGTTTTACCAATGCTCTAACTGCGTTAAACAATCACAACAAATTTAAACATTTTGCATCCATTGAACCAAACCTGTATAACAGTTAACCATTTTTCAAAACTGCTTAAAGAGCTATGCAACGCTTAAACTGTTCGGTCTGGAAATCAAGACTCCTAACCTTTGTGAGCTGCAGGCCTAACACGCATGTATGACTTAAACTTAAATTCATATGCCTCTCAGACTTGAATTATTATGCAAAACGATCAAACTGTTCACAGTTTAAACGTTTTGCATATCGTAACTGTTTAAGTAGTATTTGCAAAATGGTTAACTGTAATACAGGTTTGATTTAAACGGCTGCAAAATTTTTTAATTTGTAGTGATTGTTTAAAGCAATGGGAGCATTGGTAAAACGCAAACGTGAAAAACAGCAAACGTTTAAAAGTTTACGAGCGCTTTTATTTGACTTCCCTCGCCTCCCTCTCAGTATAGACTACGGTTTCCCACTGGGGCAGCATTTGAACCCATGCACAATCTTCTGGTTCACGCACGGGCCCCTAACTGGCTCACGAAGCTTAAAGCTTTCGTAATGATAGTTTATTACTCTTATCGCATTGATGATACTGATTATAATGATTAACAGATTTGAAGTAGAAATTGCACTGCATTGAACTAGCATAAATTTAATTTATTTAGTAATTTCATTATTGACGTCCTTACCCTTAATGTCACTCTATCGATCATGAAAATAGTGAATTTTTTTAATAACGATGATTGCAGTATAAGATTACAGTAACTTATTGTAAACGGTAATTCAAGGCAAGTCAAAATAGATTTAGAAAAGATAAATAAAATAAATAAAAAAATTAAATGTAACGGCGTGAGGTAAAATAGAGTAACACTCCAGAGTTCCTAGCTGTTTTTGTTTAATTCTTGTTTCTCTACTCCTCCCAAAACTCTCAAACGCCTTACAATAGTCCCCATGTTAATGCTATTTCAAGTCAGTCCCCATTTTATTTCAAGACTTATAATACATCTTATTGTATTTTTGTATTTTTTTTTTACATTTTGAAATGCTTAGATCCTTGCTGCTATGTACGTAAAAATTAGAACTTGATTATTTTTTTCTTTCATTCCTTCTAGGAACGTTTGTGTATGGTGCAACGGGTCATATATTCTCTAAAGAAGAAGTGGCAAGGTCGCCACTTGTGAAGGGCCAAAGAAAAGGGTCACCACTTGTAAAAGGGGAGTTAGGGCCAAGTGGCAAAGTAGCTGCTAGTCAAGGGGATGTAATCACTTACAAAAGGTTTAATAAGATTAAAGTAGTTAGCACTTAGATAGGTGAGAATAGTTACTACTCGGAATAATCTGATTGAGAGGACAGGGTTCTCAATAGATTTATAGTTTCTAGGAATACAGCTAATGGCAAGCGACTTATGGAAAAGATATCCGATTAATGATTCATTATAAGAGATAAGTTAAT
>LQNS02000224.1:1679731-1692277 GCA_001587735.2 Parhyale hawaiensis
CGCGACTGGCTGCAGCCATAAGAGACTCTTTACTGATATGCGATTGGTGCATACGACAACTGGCTGACAGCCATAAGAGACTCTTGAGCTTCAACGTGCTAGGCTACTGGCTCCCTCCTCAATAGAAGCTCCTTGACCTCCCCAGAGGACCATGGAATTTATTCCCTCTCTAAAAGTGAAGAAGATGTGTCAAACAAGATCACAAGTAAATAAATAAACAAGCAAGCAAGACCGGTTCACAGACTTTTAGTATAGCTAATATAGATAGATTGATAGATTTACCTCGGGCCTTACTACTTTTCTGGCACTTCTAGGAAATCATGAGATAACCGTTAGTTTCTCGGCATGCGTCGGTCCGTATTTGCATTACCAATTTTCTTAAGAGACTTAGGAATGCTCTTTGCTGCCATCTTTGTTTAACCTCTTCTGTTTCGTTTTACAAAATAACCAAATAAATACAATGTAGTGTGGTGAAATTTAAAAGTTCACTGCACAGGGAACATTTGCAGCAGTCGACAGCGCCGTTTGCTTGAGCATTTATGCAGACAATTTTCGCTACTCAAACTGTCTTTATTAATTGTACGCGGTAAAGCAGTCATTCAAGGTTTGAATGCAGTAGAGTGATGTGTGGTGTAGTATCATTATCATCCGCGAAAGAAGTGAGAGAGGTGATAACGTTTTCGTGGAATATTTAAATTTGTAAGTATATATATTTCAAAACTGTTAGGTCAGCTACTTATGATATGGAACTGGTTCGTAATCCAGAAGAAGTATTATTGTATGTTAATAAAGTATATATATATAGTTATATATATTTGTCTGTCCACCCAATATGTGGTGGAAGGAGTTGAGCAAAGTTCATATTTTTTTCTAGGGAGTTTGGTGGTTTGACCTAGATGTGACTCATGCAGGCCATAAAAATTGACTGGGTTGAATTTTCCTCTACCGGGTCGAATCTGAATCCACCGTCGCAGATGGTTTGAGCACGGGGCGTTCTATTTTTTCCCATGTTATTATTGAAGAGCTAATCTCTGGGAAGGAATGGGGCTGGGCCTGAACCTCTTTATCAAAAATGACTTCGTTGAATTTGCCCCTGAAGCGGTTGATGGTCTTACGCCACCGAGGCGTTCTAGTTGAAATAATATTCTTATTCGTAAGAAAAATGGGTTCTTGTGCTTTTCCATTTTCTTCAATTGCATCGAAAAGGTTGATAATTGATTCAGCTTCGAAGAAACTTTGTAGTAAGCATTGCACTCAATTCCACTGTGATTAAATATGCTTTCCCAACAGATTTACTGGATCGCCCCCCCGGTAGGGGGCATGCTGGCAGCTCTGCTCTACTCATTCTGCTTCCGGCAAATCAAATGCTCCTACACCCTCGAAGAGTCGAGTGGTGATCACAAGCAGAGTACTCAGCTCAACACCTTACAATAATCTGTCATAACTATATAGTTAAAGATTTTCGTTGTTTGTAGCACCCATCTGTTTGGTTTTTAGCACGCTTATAAGTTTGTTCATAAATCATGGTCAGTTCATCTGATTTTGATTGTCAAGTTTTGCCTTTGTGTTAGGGGAAGAAGTTTTTTGTAATTTTTTACTTTATTTAATGCGTTGAAAATAGTGGTTAGTATGCCGATGCTCAACCGACGCGTGCTGTAATTTCCGTTGAAGGATAACCGCTGCTACACATGTGACCTGCAGCTCAAAACTTGTATCGCAATCACAATTCAAAGATCGGTACCAATGCTGGTGGTACGGCTTACAGTGAGGCAGGTAACGGCTCAGAAACATGTATTTTTTCAAATGAAGGAAAAAAATAAGAATTACACAACTGAGCAGTGAGTTGCCATTGTAGATCGAGTACTAATTACACTTATTCACTACGAGTTACGTTGAAGAAATTACGATTAACTGTAAACTTTTTTATATTTTTTTGTGCTTCCGGAATTCGTCGATAGTTGGAACTCTCGCGTTTACATTTTGCGTTACGATTACCATTTTTCAAGCTGTCTCAGTTAAGCTTTCTAAGCAGATTGAGCCTAGGTTTTTGAAGAAGAAAAACATATCTTTGTAAATTTTTTCTTTTTCTAGACGAAATCTGAGTCTCAGTTGTTCTATCAGGACATATCTCGGTGGCCTTGCATTCTAGACCTCATTACACCCCATTATTTGGACAGACGTACGGACGGATGGAGCCTCAAGTAGAATTATATTAAAGGTTCTTACAAATTTCATGACGATCCGTTCATATCTTTTTGAGTTATGTTATTGATAAACAAAAAAACAAAATGAGATAAATAAACAAATAAACGGACAAACAGACGAAACAAAATCTTGGTTGTTTGCTCTTAGTATTATGCATAACCAGTAATTCCTGCAAATTTCATCAAGACCCGCTAATAACTTTACGCTGCTACCAAGACAAAAGGGGTAGACATTCAAAGCAACAAAGATAGAACGGATCTTTACTGGAAATTAATCATCTGTTCTTGCTGACATGCCAAACCATTCCTATGAATTTCATACAAACTCATCCGTAACTTTTCGTGCCATCTTGGTGACAGACAGATAAACAAACGCGGTCGAAAAAATGTAATTTTTTTGTGAATGTAATAAATAAATTAGTACCGACTTCGTGAAATGACTAAAACATGGAACTTATAAAGAGGGTGTAAAGTTTTAAAACTTGACGAGTATTTGGCGTGAATGTAAGAGAAAACAATAACAAAATTTTTAAAGAGCTGTTGAAAGGAATATAAGAAAAGCGAGTGAAAGATACAGGCAGGGTTGAAACCAAAGATCAACAACTGAACATCAAGGGACAGTGTGGTACTCTCCCCACAGCTGCACAAGTTGAACAGGTTGCTTTATGTGGAGCAGTACACCGGTGGTGGGTCTGCGTAGCGAGCTGGCCTGATAGGAGCAAGCAACTGAGTGAATCAAGTGAATGTGCAGGCTGGCTAAGTTTGAAGACAAATTTATACGTGTTCACCTCCGCCGATAATTTTGGTAATGATGAAATTTAATGTTTTGTATTTTTTGGTTTAGTTAAAAATGAATTGTTTTCGTATAAAATGCCATAAATCATGGTAAAATAGACTCACTTGTATGAGCAACTGAATGCATCTAATAAGAGACTTATTGAAGTTGGAAAAGCAATACAAGGGTAGTCATAGGCTCCTGGTACTCATAGAGAAACGTGAAAAAGTGAATTTTGATATCTATTCTCACCGATATTGAAATACAGAGGTGAATCTGAAAAACCAAAATTGGTTTGACCAGTGTTAGACAGCACCGAACGAATACGCTGACTAAGTTAGACAGCTGTTCTAGGTTTTCACACATAGTCCGAGAACTTGGCGAACGTGACATTTGAATGCGTTTTAGTCGTGTTTCATAACCCATAGAGGAAAGGATTGATGAAATTTTTGACGTACGTAAAGTATTTTGTGTGAGTTATTGTGTGCATACAATGTTGGCTCTCAACGTCTGGACTCGGATAACAGTCTGCAGATATATTTTTGTACATTGAGAGGATATCTTCAATTGCAGGACACTGCACTTGGTTTATTTGCTCAGTTTATGTTATGAATTTCAAATTTGGTTCAGTAATCTAGTGGCATAAAAAGTGTACATCGCTCGCTGTTACTGAGGGAGCCTCTTATGAAAATATGATAAAACCCTTCATGCATTGGGTGTTGCCGCAAGAAATGAAGCGCGCTTTAGAAGATGAAACACACTCCCGCACTTATGAGCTTTCCATCGTTGTGAATAACTGTTACTATATTGGTGTATGTGACAATTTCTTAACCAGAGCTAAAACTCTATCATTGCATCACTTTTGATTCTGCTGAAGAAAGAACTATTGAAAATAAATACAAGAATTTTCTTCATTTGATTTTTATATTACTAACTGTAGTGAAACAGTGAAGTAGGTGCGAAAAAAGAAACGAAATTTCTGATCATTCAATTAAATTTCACTGGTATTATGAAGAGATGCACCGAAACAAACATGGCCAGATGAACTTAACCCACAGTGTTGCCAAATGAAAACATAATTCTCGTCAGGCAGAAGATTTTCAATGAAAAATCAATAAGAAAATTGTCGGACTAATACCGCGGGTCGCAGTGTATAGTGATGTTTATAGTCGCCGTAAGCTCGGTGCCGGACCGGTGCCGTCTATACAATGCTCTTACTTACTATGTTTGGAGACCTAAGAAACTCAAGTGGCAAAAGCTCTTGAAATTCTTAAAGACGATGTTTTTTTAGCATGGCTTTACCATAATCACAACAAATTTTTGCAGCAATGTCTACCAAACATAAACTCCAAGACACTTCAAGCAAATGGTTTTTATAGCAGCATCCTGGCTACTAGTGTAATAGGACGTTTTTCAAATTAAATTCTGCAAATAAGTAGGGATAATCTTGCTTTGCAAACATTCATCTTTCTGGTAAGAAAATTTTATATTAATATCAAAATTCCCTTGGAAAAAACTGTCGGAACCACACATAGTAACAAGATTATTGGGAAAAATATTAACCCAGTCTCTAAGCTCAAGATGGGGTAGCTCTTTGGAAACTGTTATCTGCGCGCCACCGGATAGTACATAATTGAAACGGATCAGCGTATCGATAAACTCTTGCACTGTAGCGGGCAATTAGAGGGTTTAGTCATGCATGGGAGACATTATAATTTCAATATTTTCTCCCATTATCAGTTACAATGATTATTTGATGGCTGTAGTAATCAAAAATAAGTTATTTTCGACTAATGTAAGCCGAAGCAAGATATAGTCGCAAGCAGATGACAGAACTTGAAAAAATGAAGTTTAAGTTGAATATATTTTGCTAGGTGCAATTATGGAAAAGATGCGACGCATAGGTGCGTCACGCCTGCGGGACTGACGTGGGCTGAGCAAAAATTTCCATTATTAACAGTCTCTAGAAGTGGCTAGGTAGAATTGAATCATAGCGTAACTGAAATTAGATTGACATAGTCGGCCAGAGAGGGAATTATGAGTTTCACCTCTCTGCACTCCCTCACTTTCCACTATATAAAAATATTATATTCCAGTGATTTGTTCACAATTGATGCTTTGATCGAATAATTACAAACAGTTTCATGTCCAGGAATTTGAGTCTGTGTGGGAGATGGTGGGACCGAGAGAATAACGCATATTACTTGCGATTGATAGCTAATGAAGTTATCTCCGCTAAGAAATGTGGTCATTCAATCAACTAAGTCGATGTACGCATAAACAAATGGTTACTCTGTCTATGTGTGGTAGTCAGGCAAAACCTCTTATCGAATGCAGTTGTTGAGATATACTTAGAATATTGTGTTCTTTCGTACGTGTGCTTCACGTATGTGCGCAAACTGAAAATTGACGTGAATTAAAAAGAGGCAGAGACCGCAATATAATCTGATGTTAAATATATATTGGCCCATCTGTCACGTGCAAGCGGTTAATGAGAGTACTACTCAAGCATTCTGGAGTCTGAGAAACTGCTTATGTCACATAATTAGGGTGCAAGATATTCATCATGTCTGCTACTATAATGTAAGTTAGATTTATATTTGTTTTAGAATAAGATTTCCCGTGAGAAGAGATCGAGACTGCCCATGAGCCAACAAAACGTTACACCAAATTCTTTACGTCTGCGATTACAATGTAAATTAGCTTCAAGTGTTTTGGAAAGCTGCAGATTGTTCATGGGAGATATAAAGTAACCTTATATTCAGCATGTAAGTTAAATTATGCATTTTGGAGATACGAGTCTTCTCATATAGAAAGCTGAAATATTCTTCAAGGTAAGCAACAAGTTCATTCAGAGAACTGCTCGTACTATCGGGAGTACTAGCAGCAGTGATCCCTCGTACAGGTGTTAGCGCAGGTGTAGCCATAAACTGGCGAGTTGTTCGATATCATCAGCTGACCTTCGAATGTTGTAGCTGACACCTGCTAGCTGCTAGTTATCAATTGCATTTAAAAAGAGCAAATGCCATTTGCAGGTTGAGCCTGTGAAGGTACAGTGTGTCGCTTTGTGCACACAACCGAAAACAAAATCAAGAGGAAGTGTTAAAAAACAAGAGAAGCACTCTGAGAGGTCCAGGTAAAGCAATGTTAAATAATAACTAGAACACTCTGAGAGCGCTAAGCAAGGCAACGGTAGCAAATTATTCAAATTTACACTGAAACCCTATTTCTTTGTATCAACTCCGAAATCTAATCGTTTGAGTCTTTTGACAGTAGTAACAGCTTGTGCAATTTTCTTGAAGTTCCGTTCATAACTTTTTTGAGTTATGCTGCTAACAAACGTTATGACAAACATGAGTCAAACATACAAATGACAGAACCGATCTGCACCAAAATTTTATAATTTATGTCTTCCAACATTCCTAACAACCCCTATAAATTTCATTAAGATCCATTGATTATTTTTTGAGTTATCATGCTAACAAGCATAAAATCAAAAACAGTGACAAACACACAAAGGAACAAACGGATCAACTTTTTGAGTTATGGCGTTGAGAAAAATGAGGCAGCCAAATAAACAAACAAACGGATGGACGGATCTTCACCAAAAGTTAATCATCTGTTCATCCTAACATACCTAATAATCCCTGAAATTTTCGTCGAAATCCGTTCATAACTTTTTGAGGTATCTTGGTGACAGACAGACAGACAGACAAAGAGACAGACAGACAAACAGACAGACAAACAAACAAACAAACAAACAGACCCCACGAAAACATAACCCATTGGCGGAGGCAAATATAATATTGATTAATTTTAAAGACCTAACGTTTCGGGAAAGCTACTCCCATCATCAGAGATTAAAATAATGATAGGGAAATATAAAAAACAAAGGATAATTTATTTTTGCTACTCTGAGAGGGGCAGAGGTGTGTCAGGGTCAGGTGTAAAACGTGAAGGACCGTGGTGAGTTCGGAGAGGCCTAACATAGAAGTTTGTAAAGTCGTGCGATTAGAAAGAAGCAGTTAGGTACAATCCATAAGCAGAGGGATCAGAGCTAGCACTGTCGGAGAAGAAAAATAAGTTATACATCGTAATGAGAGGTACAGCTGTAGTCATTATATTGATACTGGGTTTGGTTTTATGGATGCAAAGGGATTAAAAATTTGTGAGGTCCATGGGGTTGGAAAAGTCGATGATGAAGTCTTCCCTGCTGATAGGATGCTTGTTTTTTGTCTGTATGAAAATGGGGAGCTGAATGGGTACTTTTGGCAAGTGCTAAGCCTGTTCTGATCGATATACCTAAATGTTGGTCGACGCGGGCTTTGATATGCTATCCAGTGCTGCCCACCTACGAAGCTTGACACCTCTTGCATTGAAATCCGTTGACGACATTTGACTGAAGAGATGTGGGAGGTCTGTCTTTGAATTGAAAGTAAGATCCTATGGTAAATGTGTGTTTTTCAGAGAACCTAAAGCTTATATGCGGGTAAGCTTCAGATAGGAAAGTTTTTAGAGTTGACTGTGTCGACTGGAAAAACTCCAATTTGGGAATAGTAGGCTAAGTGATACCGGGATCAGACAATTTGTCCAGAGATAGTTTGCAGTAATGATCTAGGTGATGTGGATAACTTCTGCCCTTCTTAGAGTAGCGAAAATAAATTATCATTTGTTTTTGTTTTTCATTATTTTAATCTCTGATGATGGGAGTAGAATTCCCGAAATGTCAGGTTTTTTAAGATTAGTCGATAAAATATTTATTAATTGGAATTTGGTCATTTGTGCCTTTCATGATTCCTAAAGCCCAATGTAGACGAGAGGCAAAAGTCTCCGAGAGTGGTATTTTGCCAACAAATGCTCAACCAGATTAGGCGAAAAAATTTCCTGAAGAGCGAATTTCGCAGAATGGGTCTAGGCTCATCCTCTTCGTAGCTTTCGAGCTATTCAAAGCAACTTGCAGTTCACTTTCCCCTGTTATCTGTTCACTACAATAGTACGTAACGCTTGCGACATTACAAAAATTTTACATAAGTGATGGCGATTGCAACTGTACTGTCAAAGATATAAAATTCAATTGTCTCCAGGTTACAATGACAGCCGCAAAAACCGAGAACATCTCAAAGTTTTGTCTACAAATTAGCTAGTAGATAGTGCAAAACATTCTGTACCTGAGTAGTGTGCTCAGGGAATTAAAGAAACCTACGTGAAAACAAGTGATAAAGCATATGAAATCAATATTAATTTTTTTTCATGAATCTTTTGAAACTTTACCCTGGTACATAGCGACTGCAAGAACAATTCCCCCGCTATATGTGTATTGAAATGTCGTGCCAAGCCTGACTATCCGGAATGAACTTCAGCCTCCTCGCATTAATGTTTAATTTCCGAAATCGACACAAATTTTCTATCAGATTCAAATACGGAGACTGGCTTGGCCGTTTTAGTTGTTGTATATAATTGTCGGTGAACCTTTTCTTCGTGGTTTTCACCGGATGTTTTGGGCTGTTGTCCTGCTGAAAAACGAATTCTTGCCGAAGCCCCAGTTTTTGTACCGACACATGCAAATGTTCTCTTAAAATGTTCTAATAAATATGAGCATCCATTCTCCCTTCTATGATATGAATGTTACCTGTTCCACGTGAAGAAAAGCATCCCCAAATCATAACGTTTCCGCCACAGTGGGAATGGTGTCGTTGGGTGCGCATGCCGTTCCGTCCTTTCTCTACACATGGTTCTTGGAATTTCGTCCTAATAGCTCTATTTTAGTCTCATCCGATCGCAACACGTTTTTCCAGAACGACTCAGGCTTGTCCTTGTGCTCACGGACGAATTTCAGACGAGCTTCGATCCCTCTTTCGTTTCGACAGCAGGAAAGTTTTGTGAGGAGTTTGAGAACTTAAACGGTTTTTGTGCAGTTGGTGGCTTATTGTACGAAGTCTAACGATTGTTCCTGCTGCTAGCAAGTCCTCCTGAAGCACTTTGCGAGTAGTCATGGGATTTTCGAGTACTTTCATGGCCATTTTTCGTGAAGCGCTTGGGAAAATTTTCCGCGGGCTGCCAGATCTAAGTTGGATTTCGACTGTTGCCGAATTTTCAAACCTTTTGATAAGTAATTTTTGTTTTTTACATATATCAATTGATAACACTTCGATACAAATACTGTATCAATTTATTTATTTTTGATTCGCGAGATTTTTCAAATAAACAATTTTATGGAGTACGAATATTTATTCTCTCCCCCACTGTATATCATTATGCGCAACACGCTATATACTTACTAATGGCCTGGCTCGTAAACTAAGCCGAAAGTGAGTTGAAATACATTGGGTAACAATAAGTTTTAAACAGTTGCACCTTGACATCCCGCGAGCAGCTATAAAATTGCTTGAATATTTGATTCCTTACAGCATTTAAACGCCTAACCTGTCTTGCAATGTTTTACACCGTCATCAGGTTTTTCGTCAATGAGATGTCCCAAACACAAAAAAACTGTGTGCATAGGCTCCATGGACTATTGATGAAATTTTAGCAATGTTATGAACAGCAAGTGACCAAGTTTTTGCCATGTGAGTTGGTTTGTCTGCTGTCCCAATGTTAGAATTTGTGTGTGTGTCAGTAACATGAATAAAATATGAATAGATCTATATGATATTTGCAAGAATTGTTAGAAATCTTAAAAGGCACAGATGACCAAAATTGGTAATGTTCTGTTTGTCTATTTGTGCGCTTGACTATATGATTGTCTTATTGTGGGTCTGTACATAACTTAGAAACTTAGAGAATCTGTTAGAAATATCAAGAAGCATAAATATTTAAATTTTGGTCACGAAATAAAAGAAATCCTGGTTGCATGATCATTTTGAATTTTTTAGTGAATTTTCAGAGTGCTTCGATCTCCTCCAGCATACAATATTTAACTTCAGAGTTCAATTGTTTCAGTACTACTTCATAAGGCAGCACTATGGAAGTGTTAAAAAGTTCTAAAGAACTGTTTTGAGAGCATATGGAACTTAGAATTCCATATAGGACCTTTTAGCATTTGGTCGCATCACTGGACTTTATCAATGTAGAAAATCAACTCGAGACTTTTGTAAAGCATCACTATCAGAGCAAGATGGCGAGCCCCATTTGCATTTCGAGGAATTTATGGAAGGCTTAACATTGTGGATGACAGAGACAAGCGATTTTTGAAGAGATCCATGGGCCTCCCGGCGTTCATCGACGCCAATAATTACATTACAAGAAGTTTTTGAAGGTAAAAAAATGATAAAAGTATCGAAGGACTGTGCGTCAAGAGCGAAAGAAAATGCATTTAGGTAGATGAAAATCCACCAGGAAGTCCTCAGCGGCGGCGGCTGAGGTTTGGAAATATGAAACGTCGTTCGATGAGTGCAGATTCACCCGCCTTCAGAAGGATCGGTGTGTTAGAGAATGGCGATTGCCCCATTAAGCTATGGATCAATACTTCACCGCCCGTTTCTCCGTTTCACTGGTCTTAAGTTACCTAATGTAAGTTGAAAATTCAGAATTCTATACGCGCTCGAAGCACCTCAATACTTGATACACACTGCTAAGATATTGCCATCCATATATGGTCGGCGCGATATAGGCAGTGTGCCACTGAAGCGCGGGTAAAACTTCTTAGACTACTACTACATGTTTCCATATGGAGTTGTACTGAAATAAACGAACTCTGAAATAAAATAAACCAAAACTATTAAGTAACGGGCCACATTTTTACCACTTAGTGTAATGTGCATGTATGTACCCGGTGTTGGAGCAGTAGACTGGGGCGCTGAACTCATGGCACTGGATGCTGCTGGTTCAAATGCTAACCCAGGCAAGTGAGTTTTTGCGGTACTTGACGCGTTGGCTCAATAACTGTTAATTTGCGCAGCTGCCATGGAGTTTCTAACCTTTCATAACAATAGGGAGGGGGGGGGGCGCCGCTCGTTTCATAAGAATTTTCCGTCAATGGCGCCATTGTTCTTGATAATCCGCGGTCGGCTAAAGCCGTGCCCTCATCCCTCTTGGTACATTTGGCTTATATCTGCAGAACGAACCACTGCTCGTATGTTTCCAAGTAGAATAGAGGGTGCGGTCACGTTGACTTTACCTCTAACATTCGCATGTGGAACTTAATATCATTACCAGCAACAATACTGTAGTAGCTATCATATATTTTATTTTTTCAGAAACATTTATTTTGTGAGCTGAAAAAACAATGAATGAGAAGGTTTAAGAGTATAACTGACTTCATAGGAATAAAGGAAATCAGAACTATTGGCCTGAGGAAGGCGCTGCTGGCTGAATTTTTGGGCACCTTGTTCTTGATACTCTTCGGCTGTGCCTCCACCTTGGGAGGTGAAACGGATATCGTGAAAGTGTCCTTCACTCTCGGATTTATTCTGGCTTGCCTCATTCAGATAAATAAACGCATTCAGAAGTTATTGCTACTATTTTTATACATGGAAGGCCGAGATACCTCCTACAGCAACGTCAAAGGTTTAATCTAAGACGTTACTGCATTAATCCAGCTGTAGTTAGGTGCTTTCCTTGTTAATAATTGCAATCATTTTATAAAATGCATAGTCGGTCAAATCTACCGGTAAATGCTAAAATTCAAAAATCAAAAGTTTATAACTCTAAGAAAGCGTATATTTAATTTCCCTTTCCTCCCACTTAACATAGAGCAGGCTTTCTCTTTGAGGGGGCATTTGAACCGACGTACACCCCGCTGGTTCGCGCACGGACCCCTGACTGGCTCATGACCTTTGAAGCTTCCATAATGATAGTTTATAACTTTTATTGCATTGATGCTGCTGTTTTTTAATGAAACTGAAGTTATAGGAGGAGAAAATGCACGTTGCATTACAAATGTTTTTACTTAAAAGTTCCATTTCTGACCCATGAATAGCTATATAGTTGCCCATTAATACCACTTTTTCCCATCATAAAAAAACGTTGGATTTTTTCTTAATGACGATGATTGCAGCATAAAATTACCGCAACGCAGAGTGATTAATCATTCAGGGCAAGTCAAAATAGGTTCAAGAAAGGAAAATAGAAAATTAACTGGCATAAGGTTAGAAGTGATATCAAGTGTGTACATAATCGCAAGTTTGGCGTTTGGTGTTATACGCTTCAGTTCTGATTCTACTTTATTTCTGAAACAATGCAGACATTATGCCTGACTAATGACGTTAAACAATGTTTTTTTACTCGTTTTTTTACGTTTTTTAAATATATACCCAAGGCTGCTTAGGTATGGATAAAAAGTAGAGCCCGGATTTATTGCTGTATCCGGCGTTAGTGCAATAACTTCAATAAGTACAATAACTGACCTGAGAGCAATAAATGCAATATATTAGGCGTGTTCACAGGTCCCTCATCGTAACGCGTTCACTCAAATTGATGGATGCGGCGCGTTAATGGACGCGGCGCGTTAATTTGAGAGAAGCAGCTGCAGCAAACGCGGTAGACTGAAGAAGTAAGCATGTCTCATTTTTGAACGTACTGCGTAATTCAAGTTCAGTAAACAGAACATATAAATGCTAAATTTATCCT
>LQNS02000224.1:1692379-1704770 GCA_001587735.2 Parhyale hawaiensis
ATAGTGGGATCCGAATGTGACTTCAAACCGACGCGAAATATAAGCGAGAATGAAAGAAACGATATCATAACTGAACGCGCGGCGTCATTCATATGATTGAAAGACACTTCTACGTGTGGACAGAGGCAAAACGCGTTACGACGAGGGACGTTTGAACTAATGGCACTTATTATCACTGCCACGTGTCACAAGACTTCATACGCCATGACAATTGCTTCCCTTATCAATTATTGCTCAACGTTGTTGGGATAAAAATATAATTGAGTTGCAATATCTCCAAATCTGACTATTAAATTTTTACAACCTCTTTCGTTCGGGGGATAGATGCATCATGGGAACAGGTTAACCTGGATATTCTCAAGAACCATTCTCAACATTGGGAAGAATTGTCTATTAGCATAAGTGCAATGTATACTGACAATTGGTATTTGGAACTGAAATAGGTGACCGTTGATCCACAGACATGCTATTCCCGTTTGCTATCCGAATTTTTTTGGTCTTTTCATTATTTGCTGTAATTGCCTTTTCCTTGTTTTCTATTTCTTCTATCCTATTGCTTAGGTGCAATTAGAGCTATTTTTAGGTGCAACATGAGGCAATTATAGGTGCAATAAGAGCAATTTTTCAGGTGCGGTAAGAGCAAGTATTAGAAGTTATAACTGCAATATTTTGAGCTCAATAAACCTGGGCTCTAATAATAAGTTTATGAGAACAGGTTCAAATACTTTATTCATCCTTCTACTATGTCTTTGTGCCATCTATGGCTAAAGAGGCACATGAAATAGGGCATACAGTCTATTCCCCTTACATATCAGGGAGGGAGCAAGCCCATACCCAAAAAAGTTTTTATTTATTGAGCCAATCTTCATGAAACTTGGTGCAGATATGTAAAAATGTTGCAATCAGACGCCGGTGTTACCCTCACAGTGTTACCCGGTGTCACCCAGTGTAGTGGTGAATGCCACGTGCGATCTCAACGCCCCCAAGAAGTGTTGCGAAATTTGCAGAAAACACTAACCTAAACATTTCTGGCGGAGCCTTATTATGACTGTGTTTTAGGGTAAAACGTTGAAAAAATACGCAAAAGTGCTTCAAATGAAGGAACTGAAGCAATATATGGCAGTCATACATTGTTTAATACCAATTGTTAAGTATCAAATTCAATGGTTGTAAACAAAGGCAATGTTACCCAGCTCATAAGCGCACAATTTTGGGGCGTGTTGCAATCGGTGTTACCCTCACAATATTACACGAGTAGCAGTGAATGCGACTTGCGATCTCAGCGCCTCAACAAAGTGTTGCGAAAATCTTTGGCAAGCTTTAAACATATACATTTCTGGCGGAGCCTTGCTTTGACTGTATTTTATGACCCTCCTAAACATGCAAATAATTTGCGCAATATGATTGCACAAATTATTTGACGAATGCTACAGACTGTACAATCATTTTGCGCAACATTCAACTTCATCGGCTCCAACTACACTTTTGGCTGAGTCATTTATTTATTTTGTACTTCCTCTTGAAATTAGTTCTCAGCGAATTAATTTTTTATGACATCTTTCTTTTCATCCTCAGGAAATATTTCCTTATGCTTTCCAAACAATTTTTCTCATTGTTCTTTTTTTTTGTTTCTGTTGCTTTAATAACTGTTAGTAAGGCACAATAATGCTGGTAATGACCTATAAGTATCCTTAATCCTCGATGAACTCTAAAAAACTTTCGCTCGTCTTCGATGGTTTTGGAAGACATAGTTAGGATACTATATAGAAAAGATCAGATCATAAACCACTCACCATGAATTTGGGAGAGAACTCGGACAAGTGCGGTTTGGTTGCGCAATCCTGCACTCAGACAACGCAAGCATGGCCAGTTTGCCAAAAAATATCAAAACTATAATTTTGAAACACACAATCGTTTTGTGCAGTAACGCAACCGCTCGCTACACGGTCAAAATGCTTGTGCAATCACTATGTTTGCGCAAATTCTTTGTGCGCTTAGGAGTCCCGTTAGGATAAAAAGTTAAGAAAACTACACAAAACCGCTCCACATGCTAAAATTCAAGGAATATATGGCAGTCATTCATTTTGTAATTCTAATTTTCGAGAATCATAGCTAATGTTCGTAAACAAAGGCAGTGTTACCCATAACACGACCCTAAAATTTAGGAAAGTTGTGGTCGGTGTCACCCGGTGTTACCCAATCTGTGTCGCATCGGAGGCCGGTGTAGCACAGGTGACATCGAAGGCGTGATTGCAACACGTCCCAATTTGGGCGAGTTCGAATGTGCTGAAGCGACTTCCTGGCTTAAGCTTAAAATAAGCTTAATATACACAACTAAACTACTCTTTAAACACATATAGCAGTATGCTATGTGGGCCATAAATTAGGTAGGGGTATAACGGGCTTCGTGTTGAAATACCATAGTGATCCGACAATACTTCGTTAAGAATTGCACTGTACAATAAATTTTCGGGTCATGAAAAAAACATACCGGTAGTTCTCATGTGCATTTTATTATGAAGTTTAGGGTGCTGAATTCGAATTTGGCAATGAAAATTTCTTATTACGTCGCAGGTTTTTGTAAATAGCTTATTTAATAATTACGCAATTAATACCGATTTCCAAGATACCATAGAACTATTTTGCTTTTTGTAAAGTCACTTTTGAATAGGTTTATTCAAATTATTTCTTGAATATTTAATTAATCAGTATGTTTATTAGCAATGCACAGTGTATTAACCTGCATAGTCTTTCTTTTATAAGACGGCTCAGGTGTGTCACACTCCAGATTCCACAAGAAGTCAGCCAGCAAAGCAGGAGTCGTTTTTTCCTGGTACTTGTTTTCTATTTATGTTTTTTCTTGATAGCAACCTCTTTCTATGTTCATCACTTACAGCCGCAGCGTTCTCTGAGAAGTAGGACCGATGAAAATGAAGAAGGTGTATCTTTGGTGTCATGAAGGATCCGAGATATTGGTAGCATTTGATTAGCCTCACCTTACGCTCTCGCTGGAACTCGAGGTGCGTCCCTAGAAGCCCTTAGCCTTTAGTATACTCTTTGAATAAATGCCAGACTCAGGTTTATTCATTATCACCTTAAAGTCCTCGTCATTAATGAGCTTGCAAAAATGAGGACCGACAAATATGAGTACTCTTTTTATTCCTGTCATCACTTATTTTAGGGAAGATTATTTTCAGATACTATAATGCTGGCTTGTATGTTGCAGTGCTTTGGTAAATTGGCCATTAAGCTTAGTATATGCAGCGGCATAAGCAGTATGCACAATAAGATTGTTTTCTTTTATAAATATCCGTTCATGAATTATATTACGGCATCCAAATGTCTCTCTGGCCACTCTGATCTTGTCCCCTACCGTCCAACTGGAAAAGGAAGCTCACAACCTGGTTCTACCTAGTTTGTAGTCCATCAAGTATGGCTAGTACTTCCAATTCTGCACAAATTAACTGCTCATGCTCTATGTAACTAATGCAGTCTAGAATAAAGTATCTTTTCATACGTTTCTTTAAAAAATGACTGAGTGACCAAATAGAACTGACGGTATGGTGTTTTCACTGTGGAATAGAACTGCTTTTATTATGAAAAAGGATCCATCTATGGAAAACCTCCACTCATTTAGTTCATAGGACAGCTCAAGAGCACTACAGATACATAATGCAGGCCCTGCAATTTACATAAAACTGGAGGGTTGCAGAAAGGATGTTATATTCGTGATCTACGCGAAAAACACCACAAGAAAATGGTTTTCTCGTCTCCGTATTTTCACTGTTGTACAGTGTTATTAGCGAAAAACAGTGTAACACGGCTAGTGAAAAAAATGGTAGTACATAATAGAGAAAGCAATAACCTGACTACGTCAAATCAACATGACTTTCACCATAAACGTTTAACCACTTCGCAGCTGCTCGCAGCTGACTCGATTCTAGACCTACTATGCCTAGGCAAAAAGTGGACGTAATATATTTAGATTTTGCCAAAGCATTCGACAAACTAGACCATGGAATACTACTACTACTACTACTCAAACTCTTCAACATGGGCATCCGCGGAAAATGTCTTAGATGGATCGAAGCTTTTCTGACAAACCAAACCTAAAGTATAATTATAAACAATTAAGTATCCAAACAACAGCTAATACTCAATGGAGTCCCACAGGGCACTGTGCTGGGTCCAATACTCTTTCTCATCATGGTAAATGATATAGGGCACCAATGCAAGTCTACCGTTCCCTCATCATTCGCTGATGACACACGGATATTAGCAGCGGTACAATCAATGGCAGACGTACGGAATGCGCAATTAGATCTAACCAACATCTTTCACAGGACATCGGTTAGTAACATGACATTCAACGAATCAACATTTGAAATTTTAAGATACGGAAAAACTTATCCCCTACTGAATTTACGTCCTACACGACAAAAGATAGGAGAGAAATTGAGCGAAGGCAAATTTTACTAGACCTTGGGGTGAGAATACAAGATAATGACACTTTTAAAAGATCATGTGGTTCGAGTTTTTACCAAAGGAAAGAAGTGGAGCGGATAGGTGCTTCGAACTTTCTCTTCACCAGAGTCAGACACTATGCTCACTTATGGAAACAACTGATACTGCCAAGGATTGAATACTGTTCTCCTCTTTGGATACCAAGCATACGGAAAGACTTGGGTGCCTCGAGGCTATTCAGAGATCGTTCACTGCTAAAATTCGGGGCATGCAAGATTTAAACTAATACGAAAGACTTGCTCAACTTCAAATGTACTCAGTTCAAAGGAGATTCGAGCGCTTTACAATCATATATGTGTGGAAAATTCTGGAAGAAAGTACTGTCAACGTCAATGGGCGAATCCAGGTCACACATTCAGACCATATTGGTCGCACTTGTGAAGTGCAAATTCCGATCAAAACTGGTGGTGATGCAACGGTCCCTGATAAGATAGTGTAAACTCATGAAGCAATTCAGACTACAGTCGGCTGCTCTGAAAAGACTATGTATGTTTCAGATTCCTTTCTCTGTTTTCTTACAGCAACACCAGGCACGCCTGGTTAGAAAATGCGCTCGGAAGACTTCTACCGAAACATTTACTGCGTCGGTATATGATAAAATAAGAAATACTGAACGAGTTTACTGCCATGTAATACTACTAGTTTTCCTACTTATTTTGGATCATAGTCTTATTTGCTAATAGAAGAAAAAGTAAGTACAGTACTGGCACGGTTCATTCAAGTTAAGCTCTGCCTGGCCGAATGCTACAGGAAACAAAACATGAATCACAAATACTCCATTATACTGTTTTACACCTAAACATAGAGGGCAGCTGAGAAAATTATTCTAGTCGTGCCATAGACGCTTTTCATTAAGTTACAATACAGCTATTTCACGTTCGCTTACCTACCATAAAAATCTAACGTGTGGCTCCCGCAGCATACGTGTCCGCAGCATGTTGTCTCCATGACGCTTGCTCGTCACGGTGTGGAAGTTTCCCAAATTTGACTTCACGCCCGTCTTGTGGCCTGCGTTCTTATTGCATGGCAGCTGATTGTTTCGCAGTGTCCTTGTAATTACAACTGTATATTAATATAATTAGAACTCCACGCGACCGGTAATTAACACTCAAACTAGAGCACTCTGAGAGCGCATACCTCCGCTAAGGAAGGCCACAGTATCTAAAAATTAAAATTGGTGCAGAGTCTATGATTTCCGTTGTATCAACAACAAATCTAATAATTTGTGCCCTTTAATAGTGTTAACAGCTTCAGTAATTTTTTGAAGATCCGTTCATAACTTTTTAAGTTATGCTGCTAACGAGCATTACGACAAACATGAGTCAAACATACAAATGAACAAACCGATGTGCACCAAAATTTGATCATATATGACTCTTACCATTACTAACAGCTCGTTTAAATTTAATAATGATCCATTCAATACTTTTTGAGTTGTTGTGCTAACAAGCATACAATTGAAAACAGTGACAAACGAACAAACAAACAAACAAACGGACCGTTATAATCCCTAAAAATTTCGTCTAAATCGGTCCATAACTGTTTGACTTATCTAGATGACAGACAGACCCGACGAGGTAATCATCCCCAAACCACGGTACGGTACTACAGTTGGTGCTAAATTTTAATTTTAATAAACGAAATTCAGCTTATCAGTAAAACACATACTACTGGCTATCAAACTCACATTGCATTGTACTCCAGTGTCGGACACAAATTTTAGCTTGGAGAGCATGTGGGTGAATATAGAAAGCAATTTCACTGTGACTGTGTCATGTGTATCTCATGAACACAACAACGCCAAAGCTAAGACATACATGCCATATAAATACTACGTATTTGCTTTCATAATTGTATAAATAATAATATTAATACAGTATTAAAGTTCTTGCTATTTCTACATATCGCGTTAGATGCGTTCTAAAGTCCTATATATGAAGAACAAAAATTTTTGTAAGCAATCTAATTTGAGATTGTAGAAAGCATAGTCCACAATAATATTAATAACAAAATAAATAAATAAATACAATTTCATCCATAATTTTTTGAGTTATGGCATTAAGAAAAAGGAGGCAGACAAGCAAACAAACGTTTAAACGGATTAACATATCTTTACCAAAAGTTAATCATCTGTTCCTCCTAACATACCTAACAGTCCCTGTAAATTTCGTCTAAATCGGTTCATAACTTTTTGAGTTATCTTGGTGACAGACAAACACGACGGAAACATAACCTCCTTTGCGGAGGTAATAACGAATATGTAAGCTATCACTCACATGGCATAGCAAGTCTTGGATGTTTTTTCAAATGGGACTGAAGATCACTTTCGTAAGATATCTACCTCAGCCGAGGAGGTTATATTTTTGTCGTGTCATCTCTTTGTCTATTTGTCTGTAGCTGTCACCAAGATTACTCAAAAAGTTATGCACGGATCTTTGTGCGAAATTTATAGGAATTTTTAGGCATGTATACAGTAACAGATGATCAACTTTTGGTGGAAATTCATTCATCTGTCTGTTGGGTTGTCTGTCTGCCTATTTTTCTTAAGCCCATAACTCAAAAAGTTATAGACATATTTTCATGAAATTTACATGAGTTGTTAGATAATTTACGTAGAGTAAATTGCCAAATTTTTATGACGATTTGTTGATTTGTTCTATTGTTTGTCACAATTTTTGATTTCATGCTTGTTAGCACAGTAATTCAGAAAGTTAAAGATGGAGCTTTATGACATTTGCACGAGTTGTTATTAATATTAAAAGAACATAAATAATTAAATGTTGGCGATTTTTTTTATCGGTTGATCTGTTCGTGTGTTTGACTCATGTTTGTCATTATGATTCTTAGCAGCATAATTCAAAAGTTATGAACGGGTCTTCATAAAAATGTCAGGAATTGTTATTACTATCTAAAGGCACAGTTGATTAGACTTTGTTGTTGATACAAAGAAAATCATGGAGTCAGAACTAATTTGAATTTTTCGTTACCGGTGCCTTGCTTGGGAGAGGTATGCGCTCTCAGAGTGCTCTCTAGTGAGGTATAAATACACAATTCTTTTACTCAAATTACACAGTTGCGCACTCAGACTCGGTGAGGTACGAACGTAGGGCAAAAGACTAAGGTGTGAACCAGCGTTAGGGTAGGCAGATCGGTGCTGGCTTTCTTTTCCACATATTTTTGAAGAATACTGTGGAACTATCCTGCTAACGCGCCTTCTCTCCGTAGTACGTGAACGAGTCACAGAATTGATTGATGTAATACAATTGATAACTCCATCACCGAAAGAAGGGCAAGAGTTATAGGCTTTCCCACATTCCCAATTAATTTTTCAAATGTACGACCAATGCACAACGCATTCAATTCTTGCTGATCAATACCTTAACGTAAGCATATCAGTTCTTAAAGCAGTGTGATCTGAAAAGCTGATGAAGTATTTTTACGCTTCTGAATTGATTTCGAAGCAAATAAAAGACTTACACAATAATTTGATACTTGCATTGTGGGTACTACCGACTTAGACCCCAATTGTCTTGTACATTTTTATCATCTAAGTTTACAATTTTTACTTTCCGCTACCCAACACAGATCTTCTTGAATCAAGAATACACGGATTATGTGACACGCTTTCTAGAAGGTCTTTTACATGTCAAATATTTTCTGTATGAGATTCGATATCGACATGAGCTTCAGAGCAAAGAAGATACATAGTAAGGTTAATATTTCTATAAATTTTCAAGATGATTGATGTAGCGAGTGCAAACAAAGTTGTATCAATTAATTGATTAGGCTTCATTAAATAATATGTCCTGTATTGCAGCATGTGCTGAAATATCTCAACGCCAGTAAACACTATCTACAGGTAAAGCTGGTAATTCATACGATTCTATTTCACACGAAAGGTAGTTTTGCTAAAAGCTAATTTATACGTTTTACTCTGAATTGATATGGTTAAAGTTTTATTTATTTCAGTGCTTATATTCCTGAAAATACTTTATTATTTAGCAGTAATCGCACCCTTATTTAATTAACATTAACGGGTTGTAATATATTACTATATTTTCTTCGTTTTGTTTACGCTTCACATAAAGTAGTCACCCCTTCAAAATCTTGCTTCCAAAGAAAATAAAACGTTTTTTAAAACTTAGTTTAAGGTACCACTGCCGTATGAATTAGTAGCTCAACCTGTATTCCTCGGGACAACTTAATATGTATGAATTACAGAAATCCCAAAGAAAAGCAAAACACATGATAGCAAAGTGTAATAGCCAATGACTGGCACAGACAATCCACAGGATTGCATTAAAAAAAAAAATTCATTGTCCTCCTAATTTGAAATATGACATTGATTTTGCTCAATCAGGTCTGGTTTTTGATATACAGCGCACTACTCTTTTTAGAAAAGGGCCTTTAAAAAAATCTGTTATATATGTCAAAGTTATTTAATAAATTACATTTACCTGTAAATTGAAGAAAAATAAATACCGGCTCAATTCGACTTTCCTTTACTTAATTCTAAGGTTACAGACTACTAATGAGCCTACCCAAGACTGGAAAGAAACTATTTTCCAAGAAACGAAGTCCTTAATGACTTCCGCTTGTGAAGCGATGTTGGTTCGTCGCGTTTATGACACCAGCAATAGTCAGCTAACATGTTGATGTTCCAGCATCCTTGACATCTTGTCTCCATCGTCTTTATGTCTTGGTGAAGTCGTTCTCTTTGTTCCTCGCTATAATCTCTACAATTTGCCGGAAAATAGTCAAGATATGACTGAAGAAAATACATTTTAATCGACATGCGAGCTCCCATTTTTTCGAAGCTTTTCATTAGCTCATTTACATGCGAGATATATTATGAGCGTCTTTTATTTCCCAGTCAACTAGAGACTAAGCTCTCTAACGCCATCAAGGGAGCTCGGTCTGTATCTTAAAAACTAGACCTGATCGAGCAATATGAATGCTTGATTTGGATTTAAGAGACAAATTTCATTAAGCGCCACCTATAAAACTCCCAGGGACATTTTTGGCACAGATCAGTGAATCTTTCCCCTCGTGTTCTGCGGGAAAAACCCCACTGCCCCAGTCAATACAGCGCCGCTGCTCGAAATATTCAATAGGTCTCTAAGCAAGGGATAGGTTTCACAGGATTGGAAACTCGCTTAAGTGATTCCGATACATAAGAGAGGAGATAGGAAAAGTTCCAGTGAGAATCGACCAATCAGTCTAACCTCAGTCGTATTCAAAACCATTGCATGCCTCTTGAAGAACGCATCACTGACCAACTGAGGATACACCAGCTCATTGGGGCAGTTGTCCTCCCCAAGGAGTTTCAGTAGAGAGGAGGGAGTCATGAGGCTCGTCCTTGAATCACATGAGTAGCAATTATGGCTGCAGCCAGTGGCGTATGCACCAATCGCATATCAGTACATCGGTTTGTTTTCTACTTCCCGTAAAACTGGCTGTTCTCAGGTCACTTCCACCAGTGAGATTCGTGAACGCGTCTCACAGCCACTAAGATCTGGTTGACTCTCTGGCGAATCTGTGAAGGGGCTGTGGGGGTAGTTAGCCTCCTATGGAGGTAGCTGTCTTGCACTGGATCAGTGGATATTCTACGGTTAGTTAATGTTTTCACTTACCATAGTTTATTCTGAGCAGTGCTTCTAAGTTAACTCATCTCGTCTGAGCTTACGTCCGCCGTATTATACCCCTATCTTTCGTGACGCAGTCCGCCTACCTTACATCTCGCCTAACCTTTCCTAGTATTTTGAGTTCAGTAAGAATTCGCACTTGTCTTGATGAAAACCTAGAGATGTGATGGTACTTCATATACTGTTTGTACACACGTTTTATAAGCTCTGTTTCCCACAGTTTATAGGTAATTTAGCCCTTCATAATCTTACTCATTTAAATTTTTTATTTGCGTATTCGATTTTTTCTCACTTTTCGGGACCCGTGGACACTGATCAGTAACCCATAATTTTTCTGCTTTGTTTAATCTGTTACAATAAAAGAAAGCAGATTCGGTCAATTTCTTCACTCACAGCAGTTAATCTTTTCTCAAGATGTCATTATATTTGCTCAGACCGCAGTTCACTTACTATAGTAGTTATGTCAGGTCTGACTTTATCCGCTAACCCTTGAAATCTTCAGAATTGTGGCGCCAAAATTAAGTCACGCCCCTGTGGAAATATCAAAGATTCCTCGCAGCAACAATTAGTGGCGTGACGCAATTGTGCCATCGAAATTCTGGAAATTCAAGGGCGTAACGATTAAACTCAAATTTGACGCAACTATCTTATGTAAATGAACTGTGGCTCAGACATAGCACGGTAGTGGCGGAATTCCCAAGGTAGCACCAAACAACAATACAGATTCCAACGCGCTTACACAGAAGAGATTAGGTGCATAAAAATAATAATTAGAAAAACTTTGTCGTGTTGCGTCCGATTGATGATCCCCGCCGTATCATAGATACCAATATTAGCTTCATAATGCTGTCTGATTCACATTATTTTGAAGATTTTGCCGACTCTCTTCCAAGCTATTTGACCGATGGCAGCTACTCAAGTTTAACACTATTCTCTCCAATTTTCTTCGATCTATTATTGAAGAGCGTAATACACGAAGGAACGAACGAACGAAGGAACAACGCTATTAATATTATAGACTAGAGGGCCCAGCCGTCAAAAATGACGACAAGAATTTTGTGATTGAGCTTTTTATTGTTCCGGTTCCCAGTACAGGTTTGCCTGTATTATACATAGATCTCATCCCTCCAGGCCTGATCTTCCATTCGTGAAACGCAAGCTGTACAACAATGAGTTTTGCGATAGCAAAATATCCCCCTGCAAGATTAGGAGTGAATATCAGCTTGGAATTGATTAAGCGTTAAGCTGCACAAAGAAAAATATAGTTCAGTCAAAAGAAATCACTGGAACTGCCCAGGGCTGACCGTATTGTGGATACCAACTGATTGTTGAACCTCCAGCGACGAGATTTGGCTGCGATGTAAATTCAGTATAAAAAGGCGTCTGCTCAGCGTGAAGATTCAACTGCTTCGATATCATTCAGCAATGAAAGCGGGGAGGCAGAGGCTATGGATCCAGAGGCTGAGGATCCAGAGCCCGGGATCCAGAGGCCGGAGATCCAGAGCTATATTTGCACCGGTACCCCAAGCGCTGAAATTGTATGGTATCTCAACTTGTTTTTTAGTACATGAATTTTCTCCTAGTAAACTCTTAACTGCGTGACAGAGAGACGGACCAACATTGGAGCAAGGGAGCAAGCGACCAACAACTGTGTTTTATTATATAGTGGATAATTATAATAACAACACCAACAAAAACAAAATCAATAAGCTTTTGATTTAGGGAAAACGGAAAACAGCTTGTATGCGAGTGTTAAGGTAAGCTGTACAGTGTACATATCCTCACCGTCTGAATTTCAACGTTGGAAAAGAAAGAAGTGTATTTAATGTTGAACACTGAGTTGCCATTGTGGCAATCTTTTTCAACTGGTGTAATTTTTGCAGACTGATTTAAAACAGAACCCAAAATAATCTCCAAAATCTTCAGCCTGGCCTGTTTTCCAAATATTTGTGCTCTAAAACGCGTGATACGAAAGATACTTTATTAAAAAGCTATAATATCCGAACAAACGATGTGCCTTTTGGTATAATATAGATGCAAGTACGACTGTACGAGTAATAATTAGTCAGATTATTACTATACTAGTGGACCCGTGCGTGAAGAATTCACGCAATAACCTATACGTTTGCCTAATGCCTCTAGGCCGGTTCGGAATCTCCTCTTCTCTTATTTGCTTCTTAACTTTCTTCTTTTCTTCATTGATCCTTTATCGTGCTGGCATC
>LQNS02000224.1:1706110-1718569 GCA_001587735.2 Parhyale hawaiensis
CTGACCAGGCCGCACAATCGTCTCTCACGACGATTTTGCGTTCACGTAAGTTTTCCTGCGCGCACCACCACTAAAATAAACACTACCTAGGCACACCTAACCTAGCCTAACCTAACCTACCCTTACCTAACCTAACCTCCTTACCTAACCTTATCTAACCTTACTTAACCCAACCTAGCATAACCTAACCCAACCTAACCCAATCTAACCTTTCTAACCTTACCTAACCTTACCTAGCGTTACCTAACGTTACCTAACCTTTCCTAACCTAACCTTATCTAACTTAACCTCACCTAACCCAACGTAATCAGCGATGCAGCGAGCAGCGCGGCGCACCAACTTGAACGCCGCTCACGCGCACACGATCTGCGTACACAAACGCGCACACATCTCCCGGGAATTCTCGGGTTCGTATCCCGGGAATTCTCGGGTTCGTATCCTGGATACGGGTTGGCAAATAGAAAAGCTGGGTGCCTTGAATTTCTTTTCTTCAGTATTAGATAGCCAAAAAATAAGGCTTCGGACAGACGGACGGACTGACAGACAGACAGCTCTCTTATTATAGTACAGATTTTAGCTAACTAAAGCTAACGCAGCGCTTCTAACAGAACATACCCCATAAATAGCGCCAGTCAGAGGGTCTCGATCGCTGTCAAAAACGACGGCAGTAATTTTGTGATTGAGCTTTTTATTGTTCCGGTTCCCGGTATAGGTTTTGCTGTAAAATAGGTCCCATCCCTGCAGGAGTGATCTTTCATTAATGAAATGCAAGGTGTACAGACAGCCATGAGTTTGTAAGGGCAGAAATATCCCCCTGCAAAATAAGGCATGAATATCAGCTTTGAATTAGGCAAACGTTGAGCAGCATTAAGAATATATAGTTCAGTCAAAAGAATTCCTTGGAAATGCTCAAGACTTACCGTATACTGGATACCAACCGATAGTTGAACCTCAAGCGTCGAAATTTGGCTGCTATGTAAATTCATTATAAACAAGCGCCAGCTCAGCTTGAAGTTTCAACTGCTTCTAAGAGATTTAGCTAAAGAATGCGTAAGTTATGTGGATTACGCACGAAAGGAACGAAAACTGTAACCAAGACTGAGTCTCTCGAACTGCTAAGAAGAAATTCATCTGAAAAATATGCGACATAGCTTATGCCCGACAGGATCAAAAACTCTGTCAGAGATATTGCCTTAGACGAATCCGTTTATCGAAACATGGGAACGTTTCTCTGTATCCATCCGATGACGCTGCTCTGGATGCAGCTGAAACCTGTTCAAATTCCACAGAACAGAAGCAATTTTCTTCAGTGAAATTTCAGACCCGTATCAACCGAGTTGACCCTATCTGATACTGAAGAAACCTATGCAAATTAAACAGAAAAGAAGAATTGTTCTTTAATTATGATGCTCTCGGAACCGTATTATGCGTACAAAGGTTGAAAAATATCCCAAGTCAGGCAGTGAAACTTCTACCTAAGACTTACGAGAAGTAGCAGCTAAAATTTGAACTTGACTCCTTCTGCTATTCTCCTAAAGCATAACCTAACTACGTATCTGGCTGGCCTTATTAAGAACGTCGAGTGCCACAAGCAAAGCTAAAATAAAATGTTGTGAAAGAAATTAAAAGTGGTATATAAGATACGAGTGAAATGGTTTTAATTTCTTTGCTCTAAAAGTGACTGAAATGTTTTCAAAAAGCGCTAAAGAAGACAGCTATGGTTGGACTTCGTTCCAGCGAAAATCAGAGCTTCTTGAAATTTGAAGCTGCCGCTATCTAACAGTGAAAAGCGTACGGTACAGACATTGGACGGATAGACGGACGGATGGAGCCTCAAGCAGAATTATAATATTGACTAGAGTGCCCGCGCTGTCAAGTATGACAGCAACGAATTCGTGATGATCCGCTTTTATTGATCAAAATTTTCATATTAATGATAGGGCTTAGCAGCGCCTAGTTTTACTTCGGTAATATGTAGAAAAGCAATGTTCTTTTTCCACAGTCGATATTGTCTCCTAATAAATAAGGAGCTCTGTCTCATGGATACTGACGCTGTCTGATAGCTTGGAAGTTTTTCCTCAAGTGAATTGTTGTTCTGTGAGAGAAGAACCTAAATTAGAGAAAATTATTTGCTGAGTAGAAACCTCATAAGCTCTTCCCGCCTTTTGACCGCTGAAGAAAAATCTCAGAAGAGAGTCCGAAACACAATGAGACAAAGGGCTTAGAGAAGCTGTATGTATCTGCATTGAGTGTGGTTCAACGTTGGAAAAGTAAGAACTGCACTGAGATATACGTTTGCTATCATCTGCAACTTCGCCTATTTTTTACCTATCAGTTTTCAGTGACGCGAGCAAAACTATGTTTCGATGTATGAAATAGTTATAAAAATCAGGTTCCATAATCGCGCTAAGAGAAGCTCAAAATAGCTTCATTATTTGGATGCCAAAAACTGTTTCGAGGAAGAAGTGCATTGGAATAAATGAAGGAATAAGGATTCCACTTTCGCCCTCTCGAAGGAGATTCAATACATTTTCTACAATCTGGTCATCGATCTCCATGAAAACGAAACGCAACTTTATAACAAAATCTGCAGTCTGGCCTATTTTTCGCCTATCAATTTCTTTTAGAGCGTCACCCGAAACATACATACATATAAATAGAGGAGTTTTTTGAAAGTCTTCTGGGTTTTCTCATTTATTTGTTCATATAAATCCATACATATAATATATAAACAAAGAAACACACGACAATGTTCATTATATTGTGTTGATTGAACTGGTAAAAGCTCCGTCTCCATAATAAATGTCATCTAACAAAGGAGGAGATATGTGACATATCATATGTCGATAAAAGCGTGGAGCCCATGCACGAGGGTTTTCCCACAGGGAATCGACGCCGCTGAAAACAAAGAGTCGGGAATGAGGAGGAAGAACGAAACAAAGTGACATCTGTAGGAATATGAAATTGGAAAGAGGCATCGGTGGACAGGGAGGACGGACCTCGCGAAGGGCCAGCTGGTGGCTAAGGTAACTACCTAGATCAGGGTTCCCCTGGGGTCGCTGCTCCTCATAACTAGAGCCCGGACATTAAGAAACAACGGTTTAAGCGCTTTAAGCAGTAAAAATAAGCAAGTGTAGCATCCAAAATAAGCGCTTATGTTGATGAATTTAAGCATTGTACTTTAGGCGGGAAAAAATACAAAGCAAAATAAGCACCAACATTTTCCTATTATAAGCGCTTTAAACAAAAAAGGATATAATTTCAAATACTTTTGGAGCTATGTCAATACGGAGAACAACTCTAAGCGGGCATTATTCGGGGCATAGACCTTCGGCGTTACGCTCTAGGTAACAAAAAGTAATTTCCATCATGGAATTATTTTTTTTTCACTGAAAGTCGCTGACAGTTTCGGTAAGGGAATAAAAAAATTAAAATTATTTTCAAGATAAGGAACAGTCGCAAAAGTCAGTTAGAAATTGTAAGAGAATTTCAGTCCTTAAAAAAACTCGTCTACATAAGATAGCTTGAAAAAAAGTTTGTAAGTTTGTTGGGGAAATGGGGCTCTTCATGTGAAAAGCTACAGAAGCCACACCATCTCACTTCTTTTTATTTCTGCAGAGTTGGGTCACAGCGCAACGTAAAGTGCATGGAGTGTCTATAGGCGTCTTTTGTGACCACCTTGCGGATTATTCAGCATGATTGGTGCGTTTTTGTGACCGCTTTATGACGTGATTCTGATAGCAATCAAAGTGTTCATTGGTGAAAATTGATCGAACCATGATTTCACGAGCGGGCTGATCATGCATGATCAAAGAGTAATTACAGCCTTTAGACGAGCAAAATTTCAAAAATTGATATACAAAGTGCGGGATGCTTTCTTATATTTACGGATAAATTGGTCAATATTATTGTGATGGTTTGTATTGCTGACTTTCAGAATTGTAGTTCCGTTAAGCCGTAGGCAGACGAGCGATATCTTCGCTGACCTTAGACAAACTAAATTGTTGAACTGTCAACGGACACGTAGCGGCGGAAACGTTTTTGCAGCGGCACTACCCTAGGGTAAGGTTTTTAAAAGTTGCATGGAGAAGAAATTGAACATCTGTTAAATAAATTTTATAGCTTCATTATAAGCCCATTTTTTTAGTCAACGTGCATAGTACTCAGCAACTAAATGTTTTGTACTTTCTACCGTCACTTTAACCATCAGAATCACTGTATTGCCGTTTAATACAAGAAAACTAGTTGAGCTGTAAATGTTGAACTTTGATTCGACAAGGAAGCGGATTGATGGGTGTTCAGTTCAATTTTATCGGTTTATCAGGCTCTAAGTCTTTTGAAAATAGCCTGTTTCTATCACAATAAGGCTGTAAATTTATGGGATACGAATGTAACTTCAAACCGACGCGAAATATAAGCGAAAATGTAAACAAACGAGATCATATCTGAACGCGCTGTGTCATTCATTGGAATGAAGGTCGCTCCTACGTGTGGACAGCAACCGGCAAACTTGACGCACAGCTTGTGTTCATTTCCGTGACTGAACGCGTTATACAATGAGGGAAGTGTGAACTGGCCGTTAGATTCTTAACAAAATTTTCAGACGTAAGATTTCTGAGGCTATCATCGTTGTAACCTGGAGACTTGTGCTTCTTATAATGCATATTGACATTGCGGTTACAATTGTCACAATTTACGCAAAGTTTTAAGAAAAGCGGAGGTGTTATATACTATAGTAGTCAACAGATAATAGGAAAAACTGGACTGTAAGTTGCTTTGAGTTGATCCAAAGCTACAAAAAAAGATTCGCCTATCGCATCCTGCTGAACTCGCTCTTCAGGCAACTTTTTAGCGAGTCAGGCAACTTGTGTTGGCGAAATGCCACTCTCGACAATTATTTTTGCTTCTCGTCTGCATTGGGCATTATAACGTGGGCACAATATCGCAAAAAAATGCTCACTTTCGCAACTTTTCCCTTTGGGCGTCCCGTTGCTGTGGTGCTTGAATGTCAGGCAAAAACTGCGCGTCATTGCAACTTTAAACTAACACAGAAGTAGGAGGTATTCTAAAAGCTTCACCATTGCTGCTTGTTATAACGTACAAACAGCAAAAACGACTTAGTCTACCTTATATATTCTTTTCAGTCCGAGCCGAAGCCTCGGCGCAATCAAATACTAAGTTGCATTGCAAAGTAACTTTGGCGTATGTGTGCCCACGCTCTTAGTTTTATGCCGGTGCATGTTCAAAATGCATTAAATACTGCTAGTTCACTTATGCATTGACTTCAAAATAAATAACAATTTCTGAAAATTCATTCCTCACCGTTTTTGCGTAAATACGATTGAAATCCAAATTTTGAATATAGACATGGCGTCTCTGGTTTGTTTACAAAATCATTGGTCATTCTTGTGTTTTTCAGTGATCACGATGATCATGATCACTGTGATTCTTATTACGAAAAAGGCCACAAAAAGACGCCTTATGTACTCATTATTCTCCTATGTTGTTAACCAGTTGCGCATAATAAATAGGTAGGTAGACGATGACTCCCTAAATTGGAAAAGGTCTTCGAACAATTTAAACATACGCTAAAAGCTGAAACATCTTGAGCGCTAGCAAACATTTTTAAGCACCAACAAAAATTTTTTAGCGCTTACAGAAAATTTTAAGCACTAACAAAACATTTTAAGCACTAACAAAACATTTTAAGCACTAACAAAAAATTTTAAGCACTAGTAAAACTTTTGATAGCGCTTACAAGCATTTTAAGCGCTACAAAATCTTTCCATTTTTTGAGCAGCTTAAGCAAAATAAGCTTTGCGCATTTATTTTAAGCAATGTCCGGGCTCTACTCATAACATACGATAGGCAAACCTCACCAATCTAACCCTATTGAACTCAATTGCTTGTGTCTTATCCTATGCTCTCTGAGGGGATAATTAGCTTATATAAACCATTAGCCCCTCGCCTGCATGCCGAGTAAAACAACCACCCCATCAGCAGGAACAACTTCTCAGTTATAGACTCTTCCAACCCAATCGAACTCACAACATTAGAGTCCCTCCACATCCAGAGAACAATACCTAGTCTTAATGTTGTGACCTCAGCTGTACCGCTGCACACTGTCCATACCTAGCCTCACATCTGCTGACTGTACAGGAGCTGACATCGAGATCTGGCCCCTCTACGTGGCTCTGTTCATTCGCGTTACAGACCTCCCCCGACAGTACCCGTGCTCTCTTACACGAATTAGAAATAAAGGAATTTTGTAGTTTTATAGGTTATAGGTTTTTAATAGCTTTTCTGATGATGGAATCATTTATCCCAAAACGTTAATGAATTTCAATTATGTCGACTTCATTTTATTAAATCATTTAACTTTCACTTATTTTTTACGTTATATACTTGAAACTGTTGACTGTGTTTACCATAACTAGTAATATCATCTTGTGTATAATAAATGTTTAAAATATTATCAACATCTATTCGTTTATAAGTACACTTTATTTATATTTGGCAAAGAATATTTTTCAATATACAGACAAAGCTTACGGTGCAAGTTTTGTGCACTAGAAATTTGTGCTTGCACTCCACTTTTTCCGAAAACTTTGAGCTTTGGCGGTTTGCGGACTAGTAGAAAAATTGCATTTATGTGCTTTATGCTCCCGGCAACCTCTGTCCAACTGTAGCCATAAGAAATGGGTGGGCATAAGCCACAGCTCGTGTGTTCCTCCCAAGGACCTTGCATGCAGGGATAGAAAAATAAAACTAACGACAGTCGTTGCTGTACACTTTATAAAACATATACAGGGAAGCGACCCTACGCCTGTAGGATAGATTCACCAGATTATCTTCGGCCCACAGCCTATACTGGCTGAGCTAACAAATAGGTCTGGCTGATGGAAGTGAGTGGCTGCAGCAGAAGCTCAGACACGTGAGCAATATTCCAAGCATCGTAACAGGAATGTATAAAAGCGTCTAGGAACTGCGTCCTGTCACCGAGCACAGTATTCACTTTACCTAGCAGACAAATCTTACTAGAAGTAAGACACACGAGACGGCGAATATCCACTTCAAACGTAAGCTTTTCATCAACGAGGACACCAAGAATCTTCAGAGCTAAATCTATGTAAGGCAGTGTCATTTATTTTTAGAGGAACAATAATTTAGCATGTGTCTCCGCTGCCCTCTAAACACTGAATGCACTTTAGGCTGAGTTCACATGTCCTTCAGATGAACGCGTTCGCTCATCCACTTGTCCGAATGCATTACTGTGCCCTAGAAACAGCAGATTAGTGTACTGTTTTCTGAGTTTTATTTCGCTCTAGATTTGAAGAGATATCCGGAACTTGCCCTTTGCCCAATAACACTTGCGGAGGAAAAGGATTAGACGGTTAACACCTTAATAACTCTTTGTGATGTATAAAAAGTTGTGTTGACAACGACGCTACAACACAGCCAGACACGTGGATGAATGAACAGGTTGAGATGAATGACGTGTGAACTCGACTTTACTGCATTTATTTTTCACTGATTTGATCTTCATATTTTGGCTGCATCTTAGAGAAAAATATATCAAGTGTTCTTCCGGTAGGTAGCTACTATTTGTACATAGTCCTGAAGAAGTGTATTACTTGTCTGATCTTGTGCATTGTTGTTGCGTTTAATTTGCTTGAGATGACTTATGCAACAATATTTCCTCTCCAGATCTCCTACACTTGTGCTTCCTTAAACCCTGCTCGAAGTTTTGGTTCTGCAGTGGTAGTCGGTGGAGACGCTTGGAGTTACCACTGGGTACGTATACATATTCTTTGTCTTCAGGATAGAGTTTCAGCTATGCGATCTGCATCTATTTGCCTGACCGTCTAGTCACTCGGCTTCTATAGCAAGTCTGTGAGTTATAAGTTTTTGGCGACCTCTAGAGGTAGACAAACAAATATGTAATGTAGCTCTGGACCAACTACTTTTCTCGCACGGTTAGAAATTGGCGCTTACACCGTTAATCCAGGCTCTAGGGGGTGTCTGTGTACATTTCTCTTCCACAGCTTTACCATGTAGTTTCCTATTCCATATGAAGAGGATATTAAAAAAGTTGGGTAGAACTTTCGCAGCTAGTTCATTTCTGAGCGGGCATGGGGGCCCAAAATCGTCAATTGTTGACCGATTATTCTAAAACTTGCTAAGAATATGTATTTTTGAATAAGAAACATATCTTGCTTATAAAACTTTTTGATTCAGGCCTAAGTTTCTGAGATAATTGGATTTATATACAAATATATATATATTTTGGAAAATTCCAACGAATAGAACTGAATGATTTTTCGTGCTGAAAAAAAAAAAAAACAATGACAGTTTCGGAATCCTTGAAATATTGATAACAGAGCTATAGAGCTGCATTTTCCATTTTTGCCCGCATAATATTTTTTATTTTAGCTCAAAACCACATCCCTTAACTGTTTTTTCCTATACTTTAGTTAGCGATCGCAACGAAGTAGAAAATGGGAGAATCCAGCTGTGATAAAAACATATTATGAGGGCGAAAATGAAAAATGCGGCTCTATAGTTCTGTTAAGATTGTTGCAAGGATTCAAAAACTGTGTTTTTTTCTAGCATGAAAACTCGTTGAGTTTTATTCGTTTGAATTTTCCAAAAATATACAAACATATTTATACATAAACCCCATTATCTCAAAAATTAAAACCTACATAAAAGAGTTATAGGAGTAAAATATGCTTCTTTTTTAAAAATACATATTCGTAGCAAGAGTCAGAACAATCGGTAAACAATTGATAATTTTGGGGCTCCCATGCCCCCCTCAAAAATGCACCAGGTGCGAAAGTTCTACCCAACTTTTTTTAACGTCCTCATTATATGCAATAGGAAAATAAATGGTAGAGCTGTGAAAGAAAAATGTACAGATACCACCGTCGCTCAATTACCAACTTTAGTGAGAGATATCGAGATCTAGGTATAGATCAACCCTTTTCGCTGTCGTGTTATAAGTTAGCCAAAATAACCATAAGGCAATAGGGCGATTTTTGAATGTTCATTGCATAGTGAGCATTTGCAAGATTCGATAATACCATTTGTTTGTCATAAAAGCACTGATGGAGGGAATTTAAAGTTATCGGACTAATATATATGTTAAGCTTAACTTTCTAAAGTGGTAGGTACAGTATAGCTAGGTATGATTGAAATGGAATGATATGTGTCGCAGTATAGTTGAAATAATTTTCTTAGCACTAAACAAAAATGTTTTTATACGTTTCCGTTTTCTTTAATTGCGGCAGAAAGGGTTGATTAGTGATTCAGCTCCAAAAAATTCTGTAGCAATACACACATTTGCACTGACTTGAAATACGCTTTTCCAACAGATTTACTGGGTCGGTCCCCCGGTAGGGGGCGTCTGGCAGCTTTGACCTACTCATACTGCTTCCGGCAAACCATATATTCCTACATTCCCGAGGAGCCGGCTGGTGTTCAGAGGCACACTACGCAGCTGAACACCTTACAATAATTTGCTATAATATATTAAAGAGTTTTTTATTCGTGGCACCAATCTGCTTTGTTTTCGGAACGCGTATGTGTTTGTTCAGAGAAGTTAGTAAATGCATCGATCATCCCCTCTTTACCTTTGTATCAAAGGAATGAACTTTTCCCGCGTTTTTTAATTCATTATAATTAATTAAATGTGTTGCAAACTGTAGTTACGAATAAAAATTTATACCAGTTATGTATGGTTTCAGGTGACATGATGATGCTGAGGCTGAACTCAGTAGAAACTACATAGAATTTTATTTGCCATTGTATTGGTCATATATAAAACGTTTATACTGTGACAAAAGGTCGCTGCAAGCCCATTCGCTTCTTGGACCAAAATAAATATAACGGGAACGAATTTTTACAACAGCAAGAACACGGAAACTAATTTTATGAGAGAAAAAACAAATTTCGGGTAATTTGCATAGAAGTAAAGAATTACAACAAACTACGTAATCAAATCGCAGTACAGTAGTGTACAGACCTTAGCAGAGACAGTGTATTATCATAGACAACTGCTTAGTAAAATGAATAACAGAGAAATGGCAATAAAATAACAATAAGAGCAATAAATTGAAGAATATTGTCAATAGCGCTCCCCCAAATACAGGAAAAAAAAGCGAGAGAGTGTATTATTGGGGTTTCAGCTGCCCACCCATTGATATGACCGAGCGCCACACCCGCGCTGAAGCCCCAGACAGGCGGCAGCACGGTGAGCTCGGCCATATCAAATATAGTACTGGGTCAATTTGCCGTCGGTCTTTGCGCCGTTAGGTCATTTCCCCGTGAGGGCCTTGCGCCGAGATATAATATGAATGGCGTGGTAGTATATAATCAAAGCTAGTTTACAGTTTGCTCGAGAACACCAAACTTGGGGCATTGAAAAGTAGTTTAAACTTTTGTTTTCTGACGATAAATGTTCAATGTGGATGGCTCTGATGGCTCCCACGGTACAGGCATGACGAAGAGATGCCTCCTGCACTGTTTTTCAAGCGTCACAGCGGTGGAGGCTCCGTTATGGTGTGGGGTCTTTTTTCCTACAAGACAGCAATGAAGTTAAGGAGGGGAAGGGTCATCAAACAGCTACTGGTTATTCCGGCATGTTACAAAGATCGGCTTTGTCGACAGAAGGCCCTCGCTTGTGTGGTGATGAATGGGTTTCCAGCAGGATAATGCAGGAGTTCACACTGCCCGCCAGACTTTGACCTTCTTTCAAGAAAATAGGGTGCCTGTTTTACGTAATCCAGCATGATCACCAGATTTAAACCCAATAGGAAATCTTTGGGGATGGATTGCGAGAGATGTTTACAAAAAGGGCAAACTATTTGCGACAGTAAACGAACTTCGTGAAGCTGGGACAATATTCCTCCCGCCCTCGTGGAAACCCTCATGTCTAGTATGCCAGAAAGAATTTTTGAGGTCTTCAACAAGAATGGAGGCAGTACTCATTACTAAGTTCAAACTTTGCCCACCTCAACGTCCATGTCGAGAGTTTACCTACGATTTTTATTTGTTGTTTTATAATTTTGATGAAAAACTCGTTCCCTGAAAATATGCACATATCTTAATAATTTGATACAGCAGGTATTTTTCGTCTTTTTCACGTTCTACCTTTAGGAATTTTCCCTAGTCGGAGGAGTTTATTTATAACTAAAACGTTATATTTTACATTTTCAAGTGGTTATGTCCTTTTGATCAGGAGTGTACATTACCTATTCCATTTTAAACCCCTAAAGGCAGCAACCCAGCCATAATCAGAGTAATTATGGATGATAATATAAAACCAGTTAACTCTTAGCTTATGTTCAGAAAAAGGGCGTAAATTACATTTCTGTAAACATGAAAAAACACACTATACTTCAGACGCGAGCGCTTCCATCTTGGCACCCTATGGACATGTTCGTTTGATTGGGTCGTCCATTGGACTTCACGTGTCCGGAAAAACGGACAGGAACTTTGGCTTCGTCTCATAGAATCGTATACTGAGCCGACTGAAATTCCATTTTACGGAGTAAGACTCTGTTTCTTGATAGTGTCACAGGTAACTGATACTGATTGAGAGTCAACGCTTCAAACATAGCTCAACAAGTCGAAGCCAGGGCACCTGTTTCAAGTATGAAAATTCGGGCAAGACAAGCCTCAAATACTTAACTTCGCTGCCCTATCGAACGCGCCCTGCGTAATTTTACCACAGAATTGAAAACTATTTTGGCTTCCTACTTACTTGTAGGACGCTAAAGCCAATGAATGTCACTAAGTAAAACTTATACAAGTCGCTCTTCCATGTCTAACTATATAAGAAAACATATGTTGACTAGGATTTCACCTGGTGCTCACTTCAGTTGGGCGCATTACTTAAAACTGTCAACATTAAAATCTTTTGACAAAACTCATCGCAATCTACCGTCTCTTGGTAATATGCTTGTTCCAGATACACATTATGATCACAGCATAAATAATATTATTCAATGATGACTGCTACATGATTACATGGCGCAGTAAGTTAGACTGTTAGATACAGCATGTCAGGGCCAGTGGGCAGGCCAGGGCAAACCTAACCAGCGGATTACCTGCTGTCTACCACATTCAGCCTCGCTGCACCACTTCACTTACCAAGGCTTGAAGTTTAGTAAAAGTTTTAAATACGTTTATTGAAAGTAAGAAACACAGTAAATCGAACATTTAACTCTGAAAACTCTTAATGAACAATTAAACAATTCTAACTAGTCTTCTAAAGGGCTATATCTACAGCAACTCTAATACAGACATCTAGAAACTGCAGTAAACATAAAGGACTATACCTACAGCAACTGGGATACAGACATCTACAAACTGCAGTAAAAGTGATCCCAGCAGACCATGGGCAAAACGGCCTTACGAAGTCCAATGGCGGAGCAGCACCGGGGGCGAATTTTTTTT
>LQNS02000224.1:1725670-1755707 GCA_001587735.2 Parhyale hawaiensis
TGACGTTAGTTGGTACATATAACGCTAGTCGGTACATTTGACGGTAGTCGGTACATTTGACGTTAGTCGGTTACCGTAAAAGTACCGACTGCTCTTGTCCAAAATATACCGACTGTATAGCCCGTCCAGAAATTATTGGGGGGGAGTGCCCCCCCCGCCCCCCCCCCTCCGGTCGCGACATCCCTGCCCACCCTACAGTGACCGAGCGCCAAACCCATGCTGAACCCCCAGTTGGTTAACGAATTGCGAAGCGCTCGGTAACTTTGCTAGCGTAATAGATATGCCACAGCCAAGCCAAATACAATATTAGTGCAGATGAAACCCCTTGACACATTTACGTCCTAGGAGATGGGTACATTTGAAACCTTGTTACACAGTAGTGTGCACGTTACCGCTCTCAACAACTCACGACTTCGTTGGGCTTTACGAAGTATACGTGGTCCATCAAACTTAAACTACCAAGAAAGAAGTCAATTTAATTTTGAATTATTTCTCCGAAGAGTGAAACTTGAATTGGTTATGCAGCAGAACTTAATGTTACAGCCTCCCAATGATTAGGACATCAGTCGGCACCGCACGCCTATGACATGAGCAACGATTCTGCAACTCAGATCTCATGCTGTCTGGTAGCAAATGTCACAGATGAGAGTTAAATATTCGTCTCATAGATCACTTAAAACTCAGCTCAACATTGCAGCCTGTACTCGCATTGAAAATCATCATATGATCACGTGTATCGGCTAAAATAGGCAAGAAGCTACGATTTTACAAATTATGCAAACAAGCAGGGAGCATATATTTAGTGTACATGTACGGCTCAGATCCAAGCACAGTATCTACCAAACAAGCTAGATCCTGAGTTATGCAAGATCTCACTCATTACAGAGGCGACACTAACCAATATTATATATAACCACAGCACCATACCAAAACCTAATGATCAACTGACTCTTATTCGTCATATTGCTCCAAAGTGAGCCACTTAAACTTATACTTGAATTCAAAATGTGACATCGGTTCCATCAGGAAACTTGGGAGTTCATTGTAGCATTTCACGCTTCGGTAAATTATTGACATTTTTGCACTTCACGCCTCACAGCTGTCAAGTTAAACTTGAGCTCTCGGGTACTATAGCCATGGGTATCCACAAGGGCTCGATAAGGTCGTTCAATAGGTACGATCACCGGACAGGGATGACTGCAAAAACTTCAGTATAAAATAATTATTAACATCGGAAAATTTCAGCAGCCGCAGTTGGACATACATTGTATTTACAGACATAAGTGGGATGTTGTTTTGCTCACGCTTGACATTTAGAATTGTTCTAATTGTGTTGTTAATAGCAATAATTAGCGGTCTCAGGACATTGACTGATGAACCTCCCCAGACAACAATACCCCGTATCAAATTGGGGTACACTAGTGCATAATAAAGCGTCAATAGTGGTTGCCTATTCAAAAACCCACTTACTGCACGGATGGCTCCTCTAGCTTTGCTGACTTCACTGCAGAGTGCTGTAATGTGGTCGGTGAAGCTCAGCTTTGAATCTATTTCGATCCCTAAATACCTAATTGAGGAAACCCACTGGAATATTACCATTGAATAAAAAGTCGGGTAAAATAGGAAATGAACGTGAGGTAAACAACATCAGTTTTGTTTTGCCAGCGTTAGGAGTCAACCTGTTGATACGCAACCATTCTAACAGTCTCCCAACAAAACTATTGAGTCTCTCCACAACATTGGCAAACGAAGTGTCATTGAAGTAAAACACAGCGTCATCAGCAAACAGAATTGATTTTGAATCCTGCAAAGTAGTCACATCATTAATGTAAAGGTTAAAGAGGGGTGGCCCAAGAATAAAGCTCTGAGGTGCCCTAATATCAATGCCTGTCTGGCTGGACTCCTAACCACCAACGCTCTCAAACTGCCTACGGGCACTGATGTAGCTGCGGATCAGCTCAAATACGTTATTGCGTACTCCATAGTGATGTAATTTGCGAAGAAGAATGTCGTTGTCAACGTTATCAAATGCTTTTTTCAAGTTCAAGAATAGGCACACAGTAGAAGTCTTTTCGCTGGAAGCTGAAATTAGGTCAGTAACTAGTTGAAAGATAGCATGACTTGTGTTTCTTCCACTCATGAATCCGTACTGATTAGGAACGAGAACATTTTGAGAATGAATAAAAGAAGTTAGGATAGCGTTAATCGCACTTTCAAATACTTTATTGAATATAGGTAGCGTAGATATATTCCTATAATATTGCAAAGTGCATTACGATCACCAGATTTAAAAACTGGGATCACTCTGGCTACCTTCAGCACGGGAGGATATTCACCGAACTGCACACAACCATTCAGAATTGTACATAATGAGTGAATGATATATGGTAAGATACTCAGCAGATGCCGCGGCTGAATTTCATTAATGTGACATCTTTTGTTTTCAATAGCTCTGATCACGTTATAAATTTCAGCAGCCAGTATTGCATCAAGCGCAAAGTCTTCCTCCACGAGCGGTAGGGAAACGTTAATAGGCTCCCGGTTAGCAGGAAGATTACCTACCACATTACTCGCTACATAAATAGAGTATACGTTAAAACGCTCGGCCAGCTGAACCCCACTGTACGTACAGTATGACCATCATTTGTAAGGTCATCAAGCTTGGGGTGACAGTCACGACCCATCCAGTGGTTAAGCAACTTTCAGGTTTTCCTTGAGTCATTTGATACGTCTGATAATTGTTCCTTATAAAAGACCCTTATAGACATTCGGATTACGGAGTTAAGAACATTGCGGAAAGTCGTGTAGGCACGCTTGGTTACGAGGTTTCGCCGAAACAATCTTAAGAGGTGAAGCTTCTTTGCGACTAGAGCTCTCAACTCATCCGTCAATCACAAGGCAGGTTTACTTTTATCACCACGACTTCAATTCAAGGGAAATGTAGCATAGTGAAGTGCATACAACTTCCCGATCAGCGAGGTCTGGGCGATACCAGGAGCGGTAGCCTCATGATCGGGTAAGTTCAACGCCGCAAAATTATCGGCAAACACTGCAGCATTACATCTGTTAAAAAAGCTACGGAATGAGATTTGACGCGCAGCTGGCGTCGTCTGGAGCCTAAAGATCACGAAGGTTGAGAGGTGATCAGCCAGCTCAAAGTCCACCACTCTCGCCTCATGGGTCCCTCCGAACTTATTGTTTGCCTATATGTGATCAAGCAGAGAATACTTTGTAATTTGATTATCAGGGACATATCTGGTCGGAACAGTTATCATGGGAAGATAATTATTCACAGCAATAGTATTAACAAACTCCCGAATACACTGTAGTTTCGGCGGAATAAATAAATTCGCATTTAAGTCAACGCATAAAACAACAGAGGAATTCCATGGTACGTGTGGGAAGAATTCGCTTTTTAAAAAGACATTAAAGTCAGAAATGTTCGACATTGAAGGCCTATAGAAGCAGGACAGCAATAACTCCGGAGAGCCACTCCGAAGAGAGAGCGTTAATACTTCAGTAATATTCGAAACTGAGGTAAGCTCCGGTTTGAGTTTAACATGCCAACAATTCCTAGTGTACACAACAATATCCCCTCCATTTCTATTTCGATGTAGACAATGTTTCTTCTAACAGGGCAGGTCCAAAGCCATGGTCACTCTCTCAATCCAACCAGGTCTCAGTCAAAACAATCACGTCATAATTCATGTTACAATACGATTTAAACGTCTCGAGAAGTGGAAAATTTCTAAGCATGCTTCATACGTTAGCGTTGAAAATGCTAAGTGAAGGGGCTGGGACCCGAATATCAACAAAATCATTCAGTGTAAAAAACTTGCATTTGCTTTCAGGCATATCCTGCAGCCTCTCGTCTCTAAAATGAAATTCAGGCTTTTTCATCATAGCGATGTTTGGTCTACCCAAACTATTCTTCAGCTTCAACAGGTCTTTTTCGTTCATAATTGCAACTGGCCGTTTTTCGTTTCCAATAGCTCGTACATATGGGATACCGTTGAAAAAATAAACTGATTTAATGTTACTCGACTTCTGTCGTAACTTTTCAATTGATAAAGGATATTAGATCTATGCTTAGTCAAGTACTCTCTTGCAAACACACCCTCAGGTTGCTTACGCTTCACGGCACGAAGAACAGCTCTTCGGGTCTTCTTAACAGCGAAGGCCACCCACAGATGCTGAAACTCCTTCCCAACAGCAGTTACTTCCACCAACTGGTTCGCCCGACATGTGCTAGGTTCCATAGCGTTTATCTCTTCAACCAGCCAATCTTTTAGGCTTACTGATGATCGATTTGGCTTCCTCTTATTTGCTTCAATGATGGTCGAAACTTTAGGTCCCTGGACCCGCAAGACCGGTGCAAGAGAAGCCTGCTCTGTTCAATCGACTCGAGCCTGCACTGCCTCTATGCTTTCGCTACTACTTGGCCCAGCACCGGCGTTTACTACAGGAGGTGATGAAGCCACAACCTCTGCAAAGGACTTAGATATTTGAGACAGTTCGTCCACTTTCTTCTGTAGGGCAGCGTTCTTTTTCTGGAGTGAATTGACACTTGCAGTTTATTTGATAGTGTTGTCACACACAAGTTTGGCCGCATCTGCAGCGTCGAGAATGCTTTTACATGCTACAGCATCAGGGTCATTAGAGCATCGCCTTTTCGGTCTACCAGGTTTCTTCTGCGGCTCGTAATTCTTCTAAAAGGCTATAAAACTTCTGATTTTTGCGGCATGCCGGTGTGGCGACTGAGTACCAGCAAGGCTCATCTCTGAATCTGAATCAGAGTCCTATTGTTCACTATCAATCACAATCATTGATCACGTATGTTTGGCAGCACAGCAACTTGAAACCTGTGACGTTAACTTTACCCTGAGGAGACGGCTGGCAACGAGCAGTGTTTAAGGTCCGAGCACAGATAAAGACCATCTGAAATCCGTCTCCGACCACGAAACGGCAGTAAACACGCACTAAACACAGGGTAAAAGGTAATTTGAGAAATACCTATTGTGTCAGTATAATTTAAATAACCGAGGAAGAAAGAAGAAAGAATAAACTCAGCCAAGGCGTACTTACTTGGTACTTGCAATAACACAAACCTTGTAGAGGCGACTGAGAAGGTCACCACTATTTTTGACAGTTTATTTATTCTCAATTTGAAGCCGTGTTGCAGCAACGTAACTGCAGTAGCTAACTGAGTTGACTCTATACTGATAGCGCTGACGGAAGTCGGCGCTAAAGGCATCATCGATTGGTGCAGTGAATACGAGCCCCATGGGTATAGCCTGCCCGGCACACCAGACAGGAGCGTTGTCTTCGTCAGGCCTGAAATTGTTTGAACGTGCCCGAGCCCACGCAATAAGGGAGGGCTGTTGGAAACGCTACGCTTGCAAGTGTGAGTGCTCGAGATCTCTTCTTCAGGAAACAGGTGAACTTTTTCAGTGCTTGACATACTAAGCCAGCATGTGGCGTTAACAAAATATGGGGGGTACTGAGCCTAGCAAGTAACTGCCACGATTTGGCGAAGCAGCTGTACGAATGTAAGCCTTCCGTCATAGCGCAGACAAATGCTTGTCGACGATCAACGCGCGAGGAAACAGATATTTATTCGGGAAAGAAGAGTAAGAAAACAAAAAGGAAAACAAAGAATCATTAGTAGAAGTACGGAAACTTGGAAAGCTCATGCTTATGAACACGTGCCGTTCATGGACGAGGTGAAACGTATATGAGGCACAACGTGTAACAGAAGTATAAGTAAGAAAATAAGATATAGTTACAAGTTTTTGACATGAAGTGTTTAGTTACATTGTATCTAAATACAGCAAAATATATTCAAGTACAGTATTTCATTATACGTTTTCAAACGTATTTGTAAATACATTTTCAAGTAACAAAATGCATTTAAATACAATGGTATAAATAACATAAAATTCAGTATTCACTGCAGTCTGAGCCTGGGTTTTCAACGGCGGAGGAAAGCAATTTTTCATAAAGCCTGTTTATAAAAGAAATATGAGTTTCAGTTGTCCTACAAGAAGTAAAATTAGCATGTTTAAAAGTATTTCACATCACTTAACTACTGTGGAGCATTTTTTAACATTCGCATGAGCCTGTTTTGTGGAATGTTTGCATCATCATAATCGCGCTTCGTGATATCATGGGTCCATTCACTGACTTATGTAATTATATTACTTTAACAAAGCACTACATTAGTCTAGGGAGTAATGTGTTTGCATTACTATCGAGCTCGAATCAGAATGCATGATAGCAAGTTAATAGTTATAATCATAATTCCACGCCAGGGACTCAAAGAATATTTGAATATCCCAAGTGAAGTATTAAGCAACCCAAAGACTCACAAAGCGTCTCTAAGAAGAATCCCTAAACAACAAGAACCATTCACAGTTGACTTGAGCTGCACCATTTAAACATAGCAGTTGAACACCGATTTCATCCCTACAAGCCAAGCTAGTATCGTCCTGAGTATGCAACACCGACCGTACTGAAAAGTTCAATACCTATTTTTCTCAAGGTAAAGTGACGGGCTACGGACGCAGCTCGTGAGTTTGTTTCAAAGATCCTGGGAGTAGGAACAGTGTAATCTAGCTAGTGTCAATGTGATTCATTAATGAATACTCTATAAAAAACATTCAAAGGCAAGCGATAGTCTGTCTTTGCAATAAGTCTACGAGATTAATCTAGGGCTTACAGTCGACTGGCTGAGCCGCCTAATCGGTTAAGCACACGAAAATGGTTAGTCCAGTCGCTGACCCCATTGCAAGAACTGAGAAAATGTCAAGATTAAAGCTGTCAAATTTCTCATTTGACACGATCGAAGCTTACAATATAGGATTCGGAGTCTAGAATTTGCTACAGTATCTGTGTTTTGTGTTTACACTGACAGAAATGACATGTTTACACTTTTCAAGCTCAGTGACTTGGTGACTCATCGCGACCTGCATGGTTCATCAATGGGAATTTCGAATACACTCATGAGTGCATTTACAAGCTTATTATATTGGTGAGAGACAGGGACTTCCTCAAAATAAAAAAATTGTGCATTCGGTTACAAGTTTATCAAGTTTGGAGCAGTAGAGTACATACCATGAGGATTAAAGCAACTTGAGAACAAAGTAGGTATATTCCTCTGGCTACATGCTTTGCACGAAAAAACTAGAGTAGACCCTTCTATTAACAGACAGACAGGGAGAGCAGTGGTCTGTTAGTGCCAATGGTTCGGTAACGAGTATTTCTTTTTTCGTTTGTAAAACTAGGAAAAACAGCGTTTCGGTCCTAAACAGTTAAGGAACGAGAAAATATTATAAAAAAACATTATAAATAACAGCCAGAAAGTGAACAGCGTTATTGTATTATAGTGAGAAACTTAGGTACCTTGTTGATGGGAGAACCGGGTTACTGTTGCCGTCATCGTATGCAAAGTCCGTGGAGTTAGAAGAACTATTGTTCAGAGTTAGAGAAACGACGTGTCTCCACTGAAACATTCCTGCTGACTACTAATGACTGAACTGCCATATGTGGACCGTATCTCCTGGTAATTTTGAACTGCATGCTGGCCTTTTCCGCCTCAGGATGCTGTTCGTTAAATCTTGAAGTGCGTTAATGGAGGTCTGTTAACAGGCGAATCGACTGCATTTGGCTGCCGTACAGAGACGATGACGTCATCTATAATTTCTCACAAAATTACTGATAACCAAGCAAACCTTGTCTTGGATACTGCTGAAAATTGCCTCATTTATAGACGTTATGAACAGTTACTTGTTAATTCTTGAGTTAACTAGAGTACTCTGAGAGTGCATGCCTCTGTCAAGCAAAACAGCGGCAACGAAAAATTCCAAGTGGTTCTGAAACAATGATTTTCCTTGCATCAGCGCCAAAAATCGGATAATTAAATTTTAACAGTTTGAACACTTTCTGTAATTCTTTTGGACATCTGTTCAAAACTTTTTCGATTATGTTACTAACAAACATTCTGACGAACAGTTGTCAAATATATAAGCCGATTATCACCAGAATTTAATATTTTATATCATCGAACAATGTTAAAAACACCTGTAATTTTCATAAAGATCCATTCATACCTTTTCGAGTTATTGTGCTAAGAAGCCTATAACAGATACAGCGACAAGCAAACGAAAGAACAAACACAGAGAAAAATTTTAATATACGTATGTGTTTCACAGAGAAGCATCAGGATGCAAGTAGGTGTTTCATGGCGTAGTTTGGTGTGTCATCGCAGCAGACAGAAAAACATATTTCTGCGAAAAGAAATTGAACAAAAGCTTTGTAGTTTTGTTACACGTGAGAAGCGAGACGCGGTTACTTACTAACACGCAGATCGCTAATGTTAATTAGAAGTTCATCTTTTCAGGTGCATCAATTTTTACAGTTTTTGATGCATCTTGGTGCATCATCGGCTTTGTCACAGAACCGAAACACATAACTGCATCAGCGTGACCAAGTGCATCATCGTACCCTATATATGCATCATCACGATTCACCTTCTATTTCTGATGCACTCGCGTGTTTCGTTTTGGGACAAAAATGCATGTGATTTCAATGAACATAAGTGCATCAAATTTTCTCTCAGTGCAGGTCATCACAAAAGTTTAGTCAATTAGTCTTCGTAATATACACAATAACTCATCTAAATTTCATGAAAATAGTCAAAAACTTTTTAAGTTATAGTACTAAAAGCATTAGGGAGACACACAAAGCAAACAAACAAACGCAAGAACGGATCTTCATCATAAGTTAATCATCTGTTCCTCGTAACATACCAAACAAGCCCTGTAGATGTCGTTGAAGTCCGTCCATAATTTTTTTAGTTATCTTATTGACAGACAAACAGAAGAACAGAATAACAGACAGACGAACTCGACGAAAACGCAACCTTCTTGGTGAAAGTAAAAATGATCTGCTACAGATGATTGATCATCATTCAACTGGAGAGTTACAATCATCATCTTATAAACTAATATGTTAAAAAAACCTTTCGTCAGCATTCAATCGTTTTTTATGAACTAGATGGAACTATGTGCAACGTTAATACCACGTTAATCAGATATGTTATCACTACGGTGGTAGCCAGTGTCACAATCGATGACATGTTATCGCCAGGCAGACTTCCCCTGAGAGATTATGTGATGCCACTTGCATGACCTGATCTATTTCGTTTGCTGAAGAATTTTTCTGGCCTTGCACTGTTTGTAATGACGGTTTCATTATTATTTTGACGCGCAAAAGCATTGTATGCAAAACGGAATTAAGTTGCTGACCATCAATCTGATTTGGCTGTCCCAGGAATTACAATCTCATGCCCTATGCAACTTGGGTAGCATTGTCTGATTGGTTTCTAAATTTCACGATTTGCATAAAATTGCACTAGTGTTATGAACAAGAGTGCCTCCAACGGTTGGAAAAATTAATGAATTATTATTATCTACTTGCGAGCTCCCCTTTCCATACAAAAAACAAACAAAAAAAATAAAAATAAATAAATAAAGGGAGAGTTCTACCGTGGTTCACCAAGTCTTGCCGAGCCTTAAATTTTTATTGGATAGAAGCTAACCATCACATGAAATGATGTTGCATATGTTACTAATATAAACAGGCACGGAAAAATATTTTCGGAACCATTTTTTTACCTAAGATGCCAGCAGAGATCATTTAAGTTGTCTATCATTTTCTGTATCCTGCTTAGTACGTTATAAAATTTTTATGTTCCCACATAGTTTACACCCTTACATGTGCCTTCAAAAATGACGGAGGAGAATTTTTAGAAATGAGATATCTTCCATGATCACACTTCCGTTACTAATGCACTTATGAAGGATGTATTCCAACTGACAATGAAATGATCACAGGGGCTCAATAGTGCTCTCAGCTTCAGCTCCACTGAACACAACAATCTTTGCTATTCTTTAGAGAGAAGGACAAAAGTTTTTTACTAAAAATGGAAGCTGTGTAACGTTCATACTTATTGACGGAGTCGAAATTGTTTTACTCAGGGGAAAAGCTGCTTCGTGTGAGAAAAAATCTAATTTGAAAAATTAACTGCTGCAACGAAACCTTGGTGTTCTGCGCACCCCATCGTAGCTCTACTATATTCTGAAGTACATCTTATCCTTCCTTTCATTATGAAATCAGATGAATGAAAGTTTTAATACGGGAAGAAGGTAAATATCAGGATCCATTAGAATGCTAAGACGGACTTCGGGAATTCTCATGGCTTTGGCTTCCAAAACTGGTTAAGCAAGAACAATTCTGTATTCAATATAGAAGTTTTTTGCTTGTGCCACCGACTTCATCCCGGTATACTTCTAGCCTACAGGTTTCCAACGGAGCTTGGCAAGATCACCAAAAATATTCAACTAGATAAAATTTTTTCCTTGCTGTTTTCTTCAAGCGTGACAGAAAATGGGCAGAGAGATAAATATACACTGGCCTATTTCATGGTGTTTGGTAATCTTCATTTTCGGTGCTCGTTCCGCAAGTAAGTACTCGCACGTGCTCTGTGCATGAGGAAATCATGAATATGCCACGTAGATAATAATTTGTAGCAGTGACAATGGGAAAAAATTATGAATGCATCTCTTCAGCAGAATGAATGGATATATGCAGATGTCAGAGACAGGTTTTTTACAGCGCAGTACAAGACCATTCAACTGTTAATATAATTACTGTATTCCGTGACATACGTTCTTCTATACTTAATGTGTATTAAAAATGAAGCGAAACAAGTCATCATTGCTACGGATAATTAAGAAGACTGCTGATAGTCGCCCAAATTGATTTTATCATACAGTACACTAAAGGCACGTGTTCTCCATCACCCAGAAGTCAGAGTTTCTTCAAATAAGTTCCGCGGGTCGTTATCTCAAGTGTTTACAGCGTTCAACTAATGCTCGGCTGGTGCAGTGACCGCGAGAAAAACAAATCAATTTCACGTTCATCATAATTTTTTCATGTCATGTGAAGGAATAAACACGCTGTGCATGCAGGAGTTCATCAGTATCATATCGTAATTTACATCATCAAAATAATGTAATAAACACCGTCATGTGTTTACATGTTTAACTCTCTATAAATTTCTATCTTTCGTGTCATCATCTTAAAGGAATAGCCTGTTAAAAAGAGACAAGGTTGAAGATTTTGTAATTTTGTTGTATTTTCATGGAGATCGATAAGCAAATATTATAAATTTATAAACCAGGTTATAGAAGGTAGCGTAAGTGGGATGCTTAACCCTATAAGTAAATTCACAACTCGTTCAGGTAGCATTGAAAATGAAACGATTACGATATTTACACCTTCTCTTAGCGTTGCCATGAAGTCTGATTTTATACCTCTCTCCAAACATCGAAACCATTTTAACTCTCAGCTCACGACGTATAAATTCAGTAAATGATCAACGAAGCACAGGCGAAGCTCTAATTTTTCACAGGGAAGTAGACACAACAGTTATTATTTCCATTTTGTTTTCTTCCTTTGTCGGAGCAGTTTTCGCTTCAAAAGAAAAACATACAAGTACTGAAAGTGCATCATTCGTTAGGTAAGACATTCGGAATGGAATTTAAGTAAATCCAGTAATGCTTTACTGCTTGCTAATATAAACTTATTTTTTTTCTCATGTCTGCCTGCTGGTCAGTTTGCGCACATAAGTGGTTTGGGTTGTTGTGACGCACTGTTGTCGGTGTCACACCATTTACGGTCTACCTTTGATTGTAGGTCAGAGGAATGCTTTGTCCAGTTGGACTTTGGCGCGGCATTTGACAGGGTCAACCACAGGGGTCTGTTATACAAGCTGGAGTCTTTTGGTGTGAGGGGTAGGGTTCTGTCAATCATTTGCGATTTTGTTTCTGAGCGAATGCAGAGTGTGCCTGTTGAGGGCGTTTTGAGTGCCTCAGTCGCGGTGGAGTGTGACGTCCCTCAAGTTAGTGTGCTTGGCCCGCTGCTGTTCGTTTTGAATACTAATGAGTAGTGACATGTTCTCTTCGCTGACAAACACGATGATGAAATATGCTGACGATTCCACTTTGATAGCAGTAATACCTGCTCCTCGCATGCGTAACGCAGTTGCCCAGTCTCTGAATAGGGTTTTACTCCGCATTAGTGCATGATGCTCGGCGTGGATTATGAAGCTGAATGCCAGTAAGACGATGTCGCTGATTATCAGTCGATCTCGGACACTTGTACCGCAGCATCCCCATCTGGAGATAGATGACACTTTGCTTCAGGAGATTCTTGGTGTTGTCTTTGATGAGCAGCTTACTTTTGAGCAGCATATTTGGCGACTGGTGTCACGTGATTCCACTAAGATTGGGCTCCTGCATAAGTTGAGTTCTGTGTTTGGTGACAGTGAGGTTGTCTGCAGACGTTTTTATGCTTTTTTGCTGCCTGTTATGCAGTATTGCTCACCGGTCTGGGCTTCAGCTGCGTGCACTTACTTGCGTCTGTTAGAACAACTTGTTAGTTCAGCCAGTAGGCTGTGCGCTGATAATGATCTGGTAAACAATGAAAAGCGTTGGTTGTATTCTTCTATCCCTACAATCAAGGTTTTTTGGAGAGAAACACGCGCTGCGGCGGGCGCAATCTTTCATCTTGGAGGATGTTGGATGTCAAACTAATTAGTTCGGTCGGTGCTTCGTGCTCTGGTCGTTAGGGTTTGGAATTCATTGCCGGCATAATCTTTCTGTCGTAATGGCCTGCAGGTGTTTAAATCAGCTGTTAATGGCTTTTTGCTGGATTTCCTTTAGCAGCGTTTCGGGACTCCCTGTGATGCAAAGTGCTTTATTTGGTTTGTATTAACTGCCCATGGGAGCTCGAGCGTGAAGTTTTAATAATAATAAAGCAGCGGCTATCTGCTAAACGGAGCAAAGTTAGACGCTTCGAGGCCAGAGTAGCTGGATTCCATCAGAACCAGCTTTTCAACACCAACCAGAAACGCCTCTACCAAACCCTTAGAGGAGAAGAGACGAGCTCTGACTCACCCAACGCAGAAGAGAGCATCCGCTTCTGGAGTGGCATCTGGAACAAAGAGGTACGGCACAACATTACCGCAGAATGGCTCCACGACGTCAAGGAGAAGAACGTCGCTGCGGATCCAGACCTTACAATCACCAGTCAAAATGCAATTGAGCAAGACCAAGAACTGGAAAGCACCCGGACCAGATATGGTGCAAGGCTACTGGATCAAAACTTTCACATCGGTGCACTCCAGAATTGCTGCACAGCTCAGCCACTGCCTGCAACGCGGAACCGTGCCCACCTGGATGACCACAGGGAAGACGGTCCTAATCCAGAAGGACAAGGCAAAGGGCGCGGAAGTCAGCAATTACCGCCCAATCACGTGCCTCCCCCTTATGTGGAAGGTGTGACGGGCATAATCTACGAGAGTGTCTACCAACATCTAGACTCAAAGAAGCTCCTACCCGACGAATAGATAGGATGCCGCAGGAACAGCAGGGGAACGAAGGACCATTTGCTCGTCGACAAGCTCCTCACGAAAGATGCCAGGAGCAAAAAGAAAAACCTAAGTATGGCTTGGGTTGATTACAAAAAAGCCTTCGACATGGTCCCTCACTCCTGGAATGTCTGGGCATCTACGGCATCTGATCGCGACTACCATGCCCAACTGGAAGACCCAGCTCACAAGCGCCAATAAACACTTCGGCAAGGTGAGCATCAGACATGGAATCTTCCAGGGTGACTCCCTATCTCCACTGCTCTTTGTCCTGACCATGATCCCCTCTCCGAGACCCTGAACAAGGCCGGCCAGGGCTACATTTACAGTCGTACCATGAAGCTCAACCGCATGCATTACATGGACGATCTGAAGCTCTACGCCAAATCAAAGGACCAAGTAGAGCAGTTCCTTAATATAGTCCATCAGTACTCCCAAGACATCAAAATGCAGTTCGGTGTTAGCAAATGCGGAGTCCTTAACATCAAAAGAGGAGAGGTTACTGAGTCCGAAGGAATCATCATCGAAGATGGTACCATTAAGGATGTCGCGGAGGCAGGTTATAAGTACCTGGGTGTCATGAAGTATAACACCATTCTTCACAGAACGATGAAAGATTCCATTCAGAAGGAGTACCTCACTCGACTCTGGCTCATCCTGAAATCACACCTCAATGGGGGCAACACCATCAAGGCCATCAACACCTGGGCCGTCCCCGTATTCCGATATTCTGCTGCCATTATTAACTGGACCAAGAAAGACTGCACCGACATGGACATCAAAACCAGGAAGCTCATGACCATCTTTCGAGCACTGCACCCAAGATCGTGCGTAGACAGACTCTATATTAACAGAAGAGAAGGGGGCCGTGGCCTTACCAGCGTCGAGGACTGCGTCGAAGCGGAAAAACGCGGTCTCTCCCAACACTCCAGAGAGAGCGACGACCCGTGGGCACTCTGCTTAATCGAGGCGAAGTTACTGAAAGAGACCGAAACGGTTGACCAATTCAAAGAGCGACGGCGCCTCGATCGGATTAACAAATGGAAGAGCATGAAGATGTCCGGCCAGTACCTCGAAGCTGTTCAGGAGAAAATCGTACCAGACTCTTGGAACTGGCTTCTGAGGGGTGAGCTGAAACGGGAAACAGAAGGCACCATCCTGGCAGCTCAAGAGCAAGCCCTCAGAACCAGGTATGTACATCCAAAACAAGATCGACAAGAGAAATGTCCCTAGTACCTGTAGAATTTGCAGGAGCTCGGATGAGTGAATGCGGAGTGCTGGCGCAAAAGGAGTACAAGCGCAGGCACGATAAAGTTGCCCGACACCTTTACTGGACCCTTCTGCGTATCCATAACTTCCCGGTCAGTGAGAGGTGGTACGAGCACGAACCCGCGCCTGTGGTTGAAAACGAAGCCGTGCAGATCTACTGGGACAAGAGGATGAAAACTGATCGACTTCTTCACGCTAACCGACCGGACATCGTTGTAAGAGACAAACAGGAGAAATCGGCCAAACTGATCGACATTTCAATCCCCTTCGACTGCAGAATCGTGGACAAGGAAGCGGAGAAGAAGGAAAAGTACCGTGACCTTGCCATCGAACTCCAGAGACTGTGGCGGATGAAGGTGGACGTCGTTCCAGTGGTTATAGGAGCTCTGGGAGCAATGTCCAAGAATATCAAGACTGCCCTGCGAAAGCTGAAGTACTGCCATCTCCATCCAGGAACCCGCCAGAAGAGCGCCTTGCTTGGAACAGCGCACATCATTCACAAAGTGCTCTGAGCCTTAGGTCGCGGGATGTGACACGGCGCTAGAATGTAGAGCTGAACATCGCTCAACCGATCCAATTTGGGTGGTGAAATCCCCTCGATAATAATAATAAAGCCGGACGCCAGCAGATAACCAGTCGACCGCCAGCGGGATAACTGGCAAACCCTGTCTCGATCACGGGCAGGTGAATCCATCGGGGCGTATGAGTCGGACACAGGGGATGTTTAAGGTGACCCTATTGCGAGGAAATGTGCAGCAAAAGCTGGATAAGCCTTTTAAACTTGAAGGCCAACGACAACCTACCGTATCACTGACGGCTCATCTAGTCAACCTCGTTTAGGACACGGGTTGGTCATGGTGATACTCAGCTCAACCAGGCGTACGAAATTGCAGTTGGAGGGTCGAGCACCCCTGATGGCTGAAAAGGACCATCGAAGTCGAAGGTAGTCAATGAGAAGACCAACGGCTGATTCAGGCGGGAGAGTCAACTCATTGAATCCGTTCGACAGCTTGGGGTAGATGGAACTCCTAAGCCCTGAAAGGCAGTCCATCTCCGCAGACACTAAGGTGCCCTCCACCTGTGGGTTATCGGGCCCCGCCACCTGAGGGTTATCAGGTAACCATGAAAATGAGACGAAAGGAAATTCATCATAATGGCGTGAAGGGTGCCCCATTGAGATTGGGTACCTCGCTCGTCCGGTCTCATGTGGGAGAATCAGGGGCCGTGCATTATCGCTTAACTCCCCCGTCGTAATTAGCTAACCAGGATTCCGACTCTAGCGTGAATGCTACTGGAGAGGGGAGTGTGAGGGAGCAGGCTCCTCCCTCTCCGCCGGGGGCGGAGGAGGTGACTGTCTCAGCACAGCGATGCGCGCGCCACAAGTGGTCTAAAAAAAGACCGCGTTGCCCTGTGGGAGTGCTTCGTCGCCAGCAAGCACGAGGAGCCCGGCTATCTTGGGCGCCTCGAGCTGCTGTGGGGCGAGAGAGGTATTCCACGCAACTTCCACTCAGGCTTCTCTCAGCGGCCAGATTCGGCAAATCCGCTGCAAGAATCTTTTCAGCGGAGAGGAGGGCTACAAATCACTGCACGGGTGGAAGCTCAAGCTGCCTCTCCATTCGCCAATGAATCTGCTCGCCAGGTACCAACCCGACCCGTGAACCCGCCTAGGTTCCCACCTATAGAATATGGAAGGCGGCCTTCCATCCCATCGGAGCAAACCCCCGACCAAGGTGCCGTCCCGTCTGAGATCGACTCTGATGACCCTAACCGGTCGCTCTCACGTGGGCCTCGGCACTTACCGGCCCACACTATGAGCCTGAGCGAATCAGAGGGCAAAGTGACAGATCCCGACTTGCTGACCAGCAGCAGAGTGGCTCACTGGAGCCACGGGACTTACTCCGTGACTCCTGTGTAAAAGCAACGCCTGGTTACCCTAACCAGGAGCTTAGTGGCACCCTTTTCTCGAACTACGTCCCATCTGAGATCGACTCGGAAGACCCCAACCAGTAGCTCATACGTGGGTCTCGGCACTTACCGGCCCACGATATGAGCTTGAGAGACTCAGAGGACGAAGTAGCGGATCTCGACTTGTCTGAAGAGCAGCGGAGTGACTTACTGGAGATTTGGTACTTACTCCGGAACTCCAGGTTAGAAGCAACGCCGGAAAGTCACCCCAGCTTACAACACCTACCGGAACCGAAGATTCGAGCAGCTGCTTTCCACATCAACTCAGTGAGTAGTAAAATCCACACCAACAACATCACGGAGGCGAACGCCCCCATCAAAGCGGGAGCAGACCTCGCAGTGCTAATCCTTGTGGTACAACCTCGACAGCAACGAACCCAGCGGAGAAAGGATCCTCCTTGGAAGCACCGACTCGAGAAGAACACTACTGAGATCAGGAAACATCTCAGCTGGGTCTCCGAATGGCGTAAAGGAAATCTCCACGACGAGATAAAGAAGACGCTGCTCTAATCGAGGTACCAGTGCCTCGAAGTCGGCTTAACCAACCTAGAAGACACCCTGAAGCAGCGGGAGCAAAGTTAGACGCTTTAAGGCCAGAATAGCTGGATTCCATCAGAACCTCGTATTCAACACCAAGCAAAAACGCCTCTATCAATTTAGAGGAGAAGACACGAGCTCTGACTCACCCAACGATGGAGTGACATCCGGAGCAAAGAGGAACGCCACAACAATACCGCAGAATGGCTTCACGACGTCAAGGAGAAAAACGTCGCAGCAGATCCAAACATTACCATCACCAGTCATCATCTCAAAAAACAGTTGAGCAAGACCAAGAACTTGAATGCACCCGAACCAAATATGGTGCAAGGCTACTGGATCAAAACTTTCTCATCGCTGGACTCCAGAATTGCTGCATAGCTCGACGAATGCCTGCAACGCGGAATCATGCCCACATAGATGACCACAGGTAAGACGGTCGTAATCCAGAAGGACATTCCAAAGGGCACGGAGGCCAGCAATTATCGCCCAATCATGTGCCTCCCCCTTATATGGAAGGTGCTGACGGGCATAATTTAGAGCGGGTCTACCAGCACCTAGACTCGAAGAAACTTCTACCCGACGAACAGAAAGGATACCGCAGAAACACCAGGTGCACGAAGGGCCATTTGCTCGTCGGCAAGCTTCTTGTGAAAGACGCCAGGGGCAAAAAGAAAAAGTTAAGCATGGCTTGGGTCGACTGCAATAAAGCCTTCGACGTGGTTCCTCGCTCCTTGATCCTGGAATGCCTGGAAATATGCGGCCTTGCCGGCAATACCCATAACCTGATTCCGACGACGACGATGCCCAATTGGAACACCCAGCTCACAAGCTCCAATTAACACCTTGGCGAGGTGAGCATCAGGCGTGGAATCTTTCAGGGCGACTCTTTATCTCCACTGCCATTTGTCTTGACATTGGTCTCCCACTCCGCGATTTTTAACAAGGCCGACCAGGGCTACAACTACAGCCGTACCATGAAGCTCAACCACCTGGTATACATGGACGATCTGAAGCTCTACGCCAAATCAAAAGACCAAGTAGAGCAGCTACTTCATATAGTCATCAATACTCTGAAGACATCAAAATGCAGCTTGGCATCAATAAATGCCGAGTCCTCAACATAGAAAGAGTTGAGGTTACCGCGTCCGAAGGAATCATCATCGAAGAAGGCACAATTAAGGACATTGAGGAGACAAGTTACAAGTACCTGGGTGTCATGGAGTATAAAACCATTCTCCACAGAACGATGAAAGATTTCAGCCGGAACGAGTACCTTTCTCGACTCCGACTCCACCTGAAATCACACCTTAATGGAGGCAACACCATCAAGGCCATTAACACCTGGGCTGTCCCCGTAATACGATATTCTGCTGGCATTATTAACTGAACCAAGGAGGACTGTACCGACATGGACATCAAAACCAGGAAGCTCATGACCATCTTTCGAGCACTGCACTCAAGTTCGAGTCTAGACAGACTTTACCTTAAAGGAGAGAGGGGGCCGTGGCCTCATCAGCGTAGAGACCTGCGTCGAAACGGAAAAAACCCGCTCTTTCCCAACATTTCAGAGAGCGATGACCCATGGGCACGCTTCTTAATCGAGGCGAAGTTGCTGAAAGAGACCGAAACGGCTGACCAGTTCAAGCAGCGACAGCGCCTCGATCGGACTAACTAATGGAAGAGCATGAAGATGTTCGGCCAGTACCTCGAAGCTGTTCAGGGCAAAACAGTCCCCGACTCATGGAACTGGCTTCTGAGGGGTGAGTTGGAACGGGAAACAGAAGCACCATCATGGCAGCTCAAGAGCAAGCCCTCAGAACCAGATACATCCAAAACAAGATCGACTGGAGAAACGTGTCTATTACATGTAGAATTTACAAGAGCTCGGACGAAACCATCAACCACGTGATAAGTGGCACGACCGCGACACCGCGACACGAAAACCGCGGTGTTCGTGTGCTAGTAACCAGTGCAAATAGACGTCTTAGCACTTGAATACAGTGTGCAATAATAGGAGAATCTGTAGATATTTTATTACATTGTATGTACATCGATAAATAGTAACCAGTACAAATTATCACCGGGTAACAGCCTAAAAATCGTCATGGGTTTCTCAACTGATTTAGACTAATATTGGTGTTCTGAGTCCGAATATCACATTCATTTTGCTCTATCAGGTAAACTTTTTGAGATACAGCCGTAGGCCTACCTGACGAGCTATACATGTACTAATATTAGAGGTTTTGAGTTCAATCATATGTTTCTTGAAGAATACATTGAATTACAACATTAACTTATTTCTTAAAATTAGCTGAATGCGTGTATGTATGATTGCAAGGTTATTTAATTAACCATTACCCAATCAAATTGATTCTAAATTTCATTGCCTGACATAAATCTGCATTTTTCTATTTCTTCCAGTTGATTGATATGGCTTCGGCGCAACGGTCATGCAGGAATGATCCTGACGTCTTCTGCTACATCTGCGGAGATTACAGGCTGTCAGTAGACAGGAAGTACATCACAGGTTTTGTAAAACGCGCCTACAAGGCTTACTTTAAAGTCAAGCTGGGTGACCAAAATAAGGCCTGGGCACCGCACACGGTGTGCAAGACGTGCGTGGAATACCTCCGGCGGTGGACGAAGGGCGCGAAAACTTCACTGAAGTTTGGGATTCCGATGGCGATGGTTTGGAGGAAGCCGTTAGACCATGCATCGGATGTTTACTTCAACGCCATCAATACTACAGGCATCAACCGGAAGAATCGGCACAGCCTCCAGTACCCCGACCTTCTATCTGCCCGCTGTCCAGTTGCTCACTCCGAAGAAATTCTTGTACCAGCGTTCACACAGCTTCCCGACAGCGACGACGAGGCCACCAGTGCAGACGAGGGAGGATATGCAGAAGAGGAGCATAAAGCACAAGATGGTCCGCAGCCCTTTTCACAATGTGAGTTTAATGATCTGGTTCGAGATCTCAGCTTGTCGAAGACTTCCTTCGAGCTGTTGGCCTCCAGACTCCAAGAGAAGAATCTACTTGGCGAGGACGCGCGTATCACTTTCTTTCGTAGAAGGCATGAGAACTACATGAGCTACTTCTGCCAGCAGGAAGGCCTCGTGTACTGCCAAGATGTCGCCGGTCTTCTTGGTAAACTCGGCGCTCCTTAACACGATCCGAGAAATTGGCGACTCTTCATTGACAGCAGCAAGCGCTCTTTGAAGTGTGTGCTCCTCCACAACGGGAACCAGTTCGCCTGAATCCCTCTTGCGCACTCAACAACTCTCAAAGAGAAATATGAAGCAGTGAAGTACGTGCTCGACAAAATCCAATATGAGCAGCACCAATGGATCATCTGCGTCGACTTCAAGATGGTAAATTTTCTACTTAGTCAGCAGTCCGGGTGCACGAAGTACCCATGCTTTATATGTATCTGGGAGTCGAAATAGAGCCCAGCACTATGTAAAGAAAGAGTGGCCGGCGCGAGAGCAGTTAGTACCTGGGGCGAGAAACATCATAAACGAACCTCTCGTTGACCGGGAAAAGATATTGATCCCACCGCTACACATGAAGCTTGGGTTAATGAAACAGTTCACGCTCGCTCTGGATAAGGATGGGAGGTGCTTCGACAACCTGTGCCGAGCCTTTCCTCGACTGACCATTGAGAATCTGAAGGCCGGCATTTTCGATGGCCCACAGATACGGTAGCTCATAAAGGACACAGAGTTCCAAAACTCCATGAACACGCTAGAGTGCGCCGCGTGGAAATCGTTTGTGCAGGTGGTGAAAAACTTCCTGGGGAACACGAAGACAGCAAACCACGCCATACTCGTCAACAGCATGATAGAGGCTTTCCAAAAATTTAGGTGTTTGATGAGTATAAAGATGCACTTTCTGTTTCTCACACATGGAGAAGTTTCTTGAAAACCTTGGGGCGATGAGCAACGAGCAGGGAGAAAGGTTAAATCAGGACATGCGCCAAATGGAGGAGAGGTACCAGGGAAGGTGGGACGCAGTCATGATGGCGGACTACTGCTGATCGCTGAAGAGAAACAACGCAGCAGCTGCTCACACACGGGAATCGAAAAAAAAACGCCGATTTATGCCGTGAACTCTAAAATTTTGTGTCATGTAACTTTCATTCTTTTACCAATGTTATGAATTATGCTTATCAAATTTGATGGAGTAAATAAAAACTGAATGAATTTGGATACGTTGACTTTTATTTCTTGAGAAAAACGAAAAAATCGTCAGGGGTTTCTCAGCTGATGATCCGCAAAAATTTTTTTTTTACGAAAAATCGATTTTTTAAAAATTTCTGTAGTAAAAAATCCTAACCTGATTGAGCAAAACCAATGTCTTTTTCGGTCTCAGAGCATCAAAATTAGTCTAATTCAACTGGAAAACCGTGGGCGATTTTCAAAACAATATTTGTTTTTTGTTTTCCAGTGATTATCTTCTCTGTGCCTGTAATCATGTGCAATAATAGGACGGTCTATACTTTTACTACATTGTGTATTCTTAGAATTAATAGCTCTTTTTACGTTCGCCGGTAACCGAATTTGAATTTTTAATCTATAAACCTGAAGATGGCTATTGTAATGGACCGAAACGTTGTGCCAAATTTTAATATAGTGATGAGTGCTGTAACAAAATTTTATTCCCGCATTGTTTTAAGGAAACTGACTGATGAAAGTTTTTAACTTTTCGGTAGGTGGAAAGAACTCTGAAAATAAATTGCATAACAGATATTGCAACAGAGTTCGTTTTGTAATAAACTGCGTATGAAGGATAACGCACGTGAGAGGCAAAGATTAGCGGGATGCGCAACCAAATATCACAACGTCACCTAGTTCTCATTTTACGAGGGTTACGTTCATAATGAAAAGCTCGCATAAGGTGAATTCGTATTCGTAGAACCTATCATGGCTTCATGAAGGGTTTACGTTCCCTGACCCGGTTTTACCACGCTAAATGTTGACATTGAGAGTTTTTCATAGTTGAAACTTCAGAAAAGTAGACCTAAAACACATAAGTAATGTTATATTACAAGTAGATGAAATGCATTTTAAACAAGAAAAGATAGATACTGTATTATAGTAATACTTTCTCTTAGTTCGCAGGCCTGTAAGCTGTTGTGAGACAAAGACTGGATCAAGTTTGGGTGGCACGTGGGTGGTGGAGGTGGTGAGAAGCAGGCGAGAACACGAACCTGCGAGCATCTCGCACTCGCTTCGGGTAGGCCCACCCGACTCGCAAATGCACAAGAGCAATTTTTTTTTTCGCAAAAAAGGATCAGTGGCCACAATTCTTCATTCGCGTATTTCAACCTAGCATAAAACGAGAATCGCGAGTACCCAAGTAGACTGCACGGAAAAATCACCTACGAGCATCTTGGAAAGATGAATCTAGGACAGTTTGTATTCTTTGTTTACATGCAGCTATGCGTAGCTTCTACCATGTATTACACAATTTATTCTAATACAGTGCTGTGCTCTTGAGATGTTAGTGTACTGCTTTATTTGTGGAATATTCATTTGATATAAAACGTGGGCGTTATGGATAGGTATGAACAGGATATTCATTAAAATAAGGTAGGTTGCTCTCTAGCAGTAGCACAAATGACATTAAAACTCGAAGCTGCTTTGAAACTTTTGGGTTGGCCATAAAGGTCGTTCACTTTTTTGTATTAATTTTCGAGTCTTCTAATCATTCTTCTAATTTTATTTTTCTTTGGATACTGTATTTGGTACAGCGACTACAGTGAGAAATAAGCCGCGAAGCAGGGAGGTTTTAACATTTTTGCTCACACTAAATTTGAGCAGTTGAAATGTAGGATTACGCGGAGCACTATCTGCATCTCGTGTCTTTGCTACAGAATAGGAAGAAGGCAGCCGAAACTTGCAGAAAGATATGTAATATGCATGAAGAGCCTGCTGTTTTGGAACTGGTGTGCCAGGAATGGCTTACTCAACTTCGATCATGTAATAACTTCGGCCAAGGAGGTTATGTTTTCACCGGGTTTGTCTGTTATTTTGTTATTCTGTCTGTCACTAAGATAACTCAAAAAGTTATGGTCTGAATTTGACGAACCTTACACAGGGATTGTTAGGTATGTTAGGAGGAACAGATGATTAACTTTTGCTGAAGATCCGTCCATCCGTTTATTTGTTTGCCTCATTTTTCTCAATGCTATTATTAAAAAGTTATGGAGTCATTTTATGAAATTCATATGAGTTGTTACGTATAACACGAAGAGTAAATGACCAAATTTTTGTTTTGATCAGTTCGTTCATTTATTTGTGGCTGTTGTTCATTTATTTTGCTTGCTAGCACAATAACACAAAAAATAATGAATGGATCTTTATGAAATTGATAGGCGTCGTTAGTAATGTTAAACGACAGAAATGAGAAAATTTTGGTGCAGGTCGGTCGGTTCGTTTGTATGTTTGACTCATGTTTGTCATAATGTTTGTAAGCAACATAACTCCAAAAGTTATGAACAGATCTTCAAGGAACTTGCACAAACTGTTATTACTATCGAAAGGCACGAATGATTAGATTTTGGAGTTGATGCAAAGAAAATCATATGTAGTTTGAGAGCCAATTTGATTTTTTCATTACTGCTACCTTGCTTGGCGGAGGTATGCGCTCTCAGAGTACTCTTGTTACCTCCGCCAAGGAGGTTATGTTTTTGTTGCTCTTATCTGTCGGTGTGTTTGTCCGTCTGTTTGTCCGTATGATTGTCTGTCACAAATATTACTCGAAAAGTTACAAATGGATCCTAACAGAATTTACGTTACGTTACGTTAACAGTAACAGATGATTAACTTTTGGTGAAAAACCTTTCTCGTTTGTTTGTCTGCCTATTTTTTCTTAAGGTCATAACTCAAAAAATTATGGACGGATTTTCATGAGATTTATATGAGTTGTTAGGGATAATACGAAGAGTAAATGACCAAATTTTTCTAATGACATGTTTGTTCGTATGTCTGTTTTTCACTGTGTTTGATTATAGGCTGGCTAGACAAATAACACAAAAAAGTTATGAATGAACTTTTATGAAATTTACAAGAAATGTTACTAAAGTTAAAACACATAAGTGATTTAATTTTGGTGATGATTAGGTGGTCCGTTTGTGCGTTTGACTAATGTTTGTCATAATGTTTGTTAGCAGCAAAACTCAAACAGTTATAAACGGATCTTCAAGGAAATATACAGAAATTGGTAATACTATCAAAAGGCGCAAATGAGTTGTTTTTGGTGTTGATACGAAGAAAATGATGGTTTCAGAACCAATTTGAATTTTTCCTGGCCGTTGCCTTGCCTGGCGCAGGTATGGGCTCTCAGAGTGCTCTCTAGTTTTCAGTATGGGATGCACCTCGCTCTGGCCCTCCTAAAGAAATTGACATTGGCCAATATAATCTGTTGTCGAACAATACTACAGTCTGACGGCCAGACAAATCGCAGATATTATCTTCATATCCAAAATAAGCTTGGAAAGTAAATTTATAACAAAAAAAAAAAAAACGAACTTTTTGGCCAACCCAATGTTTCCAAGTTTCTAGGTGAGATGACAGCACAAAATCACTCACACAGTTTGCTTTAGTTGTAAATTCTTTTTGAAATCATGCAACTCGTCTACGATTTTTGCCTCAAACATTTATATGAAAACACGTTTCCCATGCCTCGCACGTAGCGTGCCTGTACATTGCAACAACCATGTCGAGCTTGTCAATCAGGTAATGTTTCATTACTTTACTTAAACACAGAAAAAATGTCGTTTGTGTGCATCCGCCTTACGTGTAGTACGCTCATGATAACAACGGTCATATCATTGGAGAGGACAAGAGAAATGGCAGCGCTGTTTACACAGTTAATGAGTCTCTATCTACTTACGATAAGCCCTCAGGATTCCTTCTTATCATGTTGCTGGCCATTGAAATGCTCAGTAGTCTGTCCCAGTGACCAGGGAGTTGCACAGCCATAATATCTGTGCATTTTTTAATTGGAACTGAGCCTTCCTTGCGAATGGACGCAGTGAACTGCGGACGGCAGAAAAAGACATTGGTATTCAAGTGAAATCGCTGTGACCGAAACCTCAGTAATACATGCAACATCCGGCATTGCATTTAACTCAACACTTTGCTTCACAAATCTTTGAAAGTATTTCTTTTTTCTAATTTTCTCTACTTAATTGCAAAAGTGCTTGGCGCGACATAACAATAAAATCTAATAAACTTACACTCACATGGTGTGCTATTGGACTATAGGTTTTCGTCACTATTTTCAGGATAACTTCATTAAGATCCCGACCTGCTGAGCAGTAACTTAGCACAACATATAATGGAGTAAGCAAGTGAAGCAATAGTCATAGAACACAACGCCAACTCTATTTTGAGAAGGTGACGCGACTGTAGCAATTGTCAAATTTTGTCTATAGACGACGTTTGGCTGCTTTTCTCTCGTGCTCACTATTATAAAAATCGAACAATGCAGTGGTGCAAGACAAATTTGTGTACACTTGCTGTCACGGACCATGCAGAATTTACACTGACCCAAAAGCTAAAATCGTACAAAATCTTCTAGGAAAGCCGAAAATTCTGTTCCCGGGAGTTCAGTAGTGCACGAAAAGAGGCCAGTCTCCGGAATGTGTGTGTGAGATCTTTCAGCAAAGTTTCTTTCTTTACTTGTAAGTGGCAGCTGTCCTCGACGTATAAGCTTTTCAGGCGTATTCTATTTGCCCGCTTTGAGCAAAGAAGTCTAGTCCCATTGCAATTTTTTGCCCGTAACTTCAATTTTGAAATATCTATTCCCACTTCGGATAAAAGAGGTGGAATCTGTTGTTTATCATAGAGAAGTATGTTGGGGTTCTTTCTTTCAGAACAATAACTTCAAAATCCATACCTCTAGATGGGTTAACACTATAGATATTCTTTTGACACCGTTGCAGACCGTCACTGATGTACATAGATTCGTGCTAAACAAAAGAAATATGCATTTTTTTTCAAATTCACTTCAATTTTGAAGAAACATCTAGATAAAGCTTCATGGATGTCATACGCCTAAAAGCCACTGAGCTCACACGATGGCTGACATTTACGCAAAGTACTTTACTAAATGCGCAGGTGATTTTACACGGATGTACTGCAACATTATATTGCGTTGTAGGTACTACATACGGAGGAATAAAGACAGCAGTTAGAGCCCGCCTTGAGCCTTCGACAATAGAAAATATTCCGGTGCTCACAGCATATTCCGATTAGCTCCTGTTAACATTAGCAGGCGTTTGCCCTGAAACCAAATACAAAGCCAAGTTCACGTTCAGGTAGAGCTTATATAATATAAGTGATGTCTATTATCTTGACCCACCTTCTCCCCGCTTTTCAGCAAATTGAAAATCTTTCGGAGTTTACTTGTCCTATATCGGAGGACATACAGAGTAAGAAAAATTATCTAAATACCAAAGCAAAATGCCTGCTTTGCGAAACACCGAAGAACTGTTGGGAGTGAAGGAATTCAAAAGTCTCCCTTTGTACATAGCGGTGTTTGCGGAGTTCTTAGGGACGATGTTCCTGGTGCTGGCGGCCTGTGGGTCTGCCATGAGTGGAAATCCCCTGGCGGCGGCGTTTGCTCCCGGCATCACACTGGCTGCACTAATACAGGTAACCGTAAAGTGCACAGTAGTTTGAAGTTAGTGATCTGCAGAACGGTTTGTAGTGACTAAAACTGTTCTCAGGTTTGCTGTGATTGCTGGCTGTTGATGGTATTCACTGAGTAATTTTTGGCTCCCTTAATCTGTTTCAAGGATAGACTACCTCTTGTTATGAGCTCTTCCGCGGTACATTAATATTGCTGTTCTTTTTGTGACCTTTTTACATACCTGCGGTATGTAAATACATAGATTCTAGTTGTAGTACCCTGATGACCAGAGTTTTCGAGCAGGCTGGACGCAGTTGAAGGGCCCCAGGCTTAGTAGCATAGCGGGTAAGACAGACCAGCATTAGCAGAATTGGTAGGGGTGCTCTGTCACGCCATTGGGGTCAAGCCAATCTACACCTCTAAAAACTATGCAATCAGCCATATGTAAATTGATTGTTTTATCCACTTTAGCGTGTCTTGTTGGTAATAAATTATTTACAAGGCTGAGAATTACGAAGAATCAGTAAATGACGCGGCTTGATGATTGATAGTAAGGCTAACTTGAGGCTAATTATTTAATCATTAAACGAATGCTCAGCAGCTACTTTCACCTCATTAACATTTTACGCTTCCATTCTCATCCTTTAGAATATGCAAGCTGAAAAAACTCAAATCACTCCTCATATATGGCACAGACGCTATCACCAGGACATTAGAATTGCATTGTCAAAGTTACGACATTTGAGTTAGCGGTAAATATCCTCAGTTCTTTCGGTCAGTATGTCATCAAATTAATGTAATTATCGATTTTATTCCGTATATGGACGTGCTGCAGACTTAAAAACCATAACACAAACATTATCTGTGGCAATTTTCTCATATGCTGGATACTGCAACCAAAACAGCAACTGACGGCATGGTAAGCTGAAGCTATTCCCCAGTCGGAAATTATGGTTGTGATTATAGTAGAATATAGTGCTGTATGAGAGATGAAGGTCGATTATGGATGATGGAACAATATGGTAGATATGTTTACCATAACATAACGTTGATTTTAGTATATTTAGGTGGATATTGGTGGAGGCAATATTGGTTGTTTAAGGTTTGTCAGGAAACGAAGGTCGATGGTACTACATGGATGTCTGACGACTATATATGGTAGATATATACTATATATGGTAGAGTATAAGCTAGAGCATAACTTTGGTAGCTTATCAAAGGATTTCGGTACGTACGATCATGAAGGGAATTCCTCCCATAATATGAGGCAGAATATGTATGGATTGCCATGGATTTAATAATATGGCTAGAAAACCCAACATTATCGACCAAAATAATATTGTATGACAATAAGTTTGAATGCGAAACATCTAAAAATTCACATTATAGTGCAAAAATTGTGAATATTTTCAGTTTTTTCTTTCTTGTCGATAAAATGTAAACATTACAGGGTATGTATGGACACTAACCGCCTTGACGTTATTTTTATCATTTGCTTCCAGAATTTTTTACCCTTAACCACTTTAGCCTAGTTACCCATTATCTTCATTTTTTTGTTGTATCCTTTGCTAAATAGTATTGCAATCTTTGATCAAATATTGTCATCTATTTTGATGTTCATTCAATTTATATCTGTAGAGATTTGTCAAAAAATTATTCCCATTAGCTTTATGTAAAATATGTCAAGTTTTCTGAAATATTTTGCCTTACGTACCCTGACAACGGGTACGGCGAAAACAAAACTTACCAATCGAGTAGTGACTTCCTCTAAACTGAGTAGTGTAGCTCTATACCAACTTCGAGTTAAAGAAGTTCCACATAAACGTGCATTAACTGCACAGACTGGTTCAAGCTCCTGCTCTAGCATCGTTCTGAAGTTTAGAGCCTTTGATCATTCTGAGCTGCGGGCCTAACACGCACGTATGAATTAAATTATTTTTTATAAGCAACTAATCATCAGCAAACAAAGCAGGCATCGGCTGCATATTATGTCAACAGCTAAAAAGTTTTATCTTGGTAGAATGTAGTTGTATCATTCGCTGAAAACAGTCGATTTTGGTCGTAAATGGGGTTTCTTACGGTTCACTATGGTAGATCATGGTTGTACAGCTAAAACCTTAATGGTTGTATTTGGGTATGTATGGTGGAGAATTATGGTTGGCAATATGGTCGAAGGTTGTGACACATCTCTACCATACTGCACCCCATAAATGGTTGAATATGGAGGATATTTCGTAATAAAAAAACAAAGTCTCGACCATAATCATAGTTGTTCTGCTATACTAACAACCATTATTTCCGACTGGGTCTCTCCAACCGTTGCCCATTTTATCAACAATGAGCTACACTGGTCCCGGTTCCCTTTACGTCGCAATGTTTATTCAAAATGACTGCTATTTATTCGTTGGTTGGACCGGTCTTACTCTCGGTTCTTCTCCGCTGACTTTTGTTAAACCCTCTCTGAAATCTGTAGAGTCCCAATCACATTAAATCATTTTAAAACACTGGCAAGTACTTCCTGCAAAACATATCTACGCATCCTTGAGTCGCTAATAATTTTAAACTCAAGCATGCCCTAAAAGTACATTTCCGTTTCTCATTGCCAACCGATACGGTTAATCATGCCATTCTTCTCGATAAGCTAAATTATATAGGCATTCGGGGCGTAATGAACGATTGGTTCAGGTCTTATCTCTCAAACAGATATCAATATGTCAGTTTCAACAGTATTGATTCAGCGGCATTGAGTGTGAATACGGGAGTGCCTCAGGGCTCAATATTGGGCCCAACATTATTTTTAATATACATTAATGATATGTGGCGCTCGACTCGGGAGTTGCAATTCATCCACTTTGCNCGCTCGCAAGATAGCTACTGACGAAAATGTCCAATTTTTCTGGTTCATTCAAGTTTAAGTCCTTGTCTCAGGACTTTTTTGAAAACATTCAAAACATACGTTTTTGGTACACCGTACTTTATGAGGCTGCTAAATATAACAAAAACTCATTACTTAAGATTCACCAACCGGTTAATACCAGCCAGGCCGTTAACCATACGCAACAGAGAAATATCTCTCGAGCACAGCGCAAAATTCCTGGGCGTTACTTTAGACGACAAACTCAATTTTAAGG